>BMAC01000286.1:868758-891324 GCA_014905375.1 Phtheirospermum japonicum | reverse complement strand
TGGAAAATTATATATATATATATATTCTTTTTAAAAAATAATGATTGTTTATTGTTTGATTTTTTTCCTTTTTTATCATATTATTATTATTATCATAATCATCATCATCATCATTGGTATTTTATAAGATGCATTTAGAATTTTTTTTATATGAGCAAGAAAGCAGACAATTATATTACTTAGAACAATATAGTTAATATTTAATAAAAAAGGTTAGGAAAAATATTATGTATTGTTGATACAACCTCTTTCTTTCATTCAGATACTGAGTGGACAGAGATAAAGAAGGGAAATTGGGTATGACCCAAAGTTCTTTTATTTTTAATAATGCATGGCTATTGTATGAATGAGAGTAATCTATTTTTAATCTTAATTCTGAATTTTTGTAGGTGGTTGTTATTTTTTTCTTTATGGAAGAAATTGATTTTCACTATTCAAAGTTAACTTGATTTAGATGGAAGGAAATATGTTTGTCTGATGGTTCTTAGATCAAATTTACAATCTATATTAGTAGGTTGGTTATTTGATGCCTTATTGATTTTTAAGAATATAGCAGCTTTCAAATTTGGTTTGTTTGTCATTTGTACAATGATATGATTCGTTCGTCTTCAGTAAAACTGACCCTATCCAAAAGATACAATCGATTTTGGAGAGTTTTTTTTTGAGGATTCGGTCGGTTTTGTTGTTTTCAAAACATAATTTCTTGGTGATTTTCTATTATTCTTTCCGTAAAATAAGGTGGATTGAATTGTTTTTTTTTTTTTTTGATTTATTCATCTATTTTTCTTTGGCTGAATTATTCTTTGCTTCTTTTCTATATTTGTTTGGTTTGTCATTATTTTTGGGTTTCTGTATTTGTTTTTTTCAATGTGTTCATGGTTTCGAAAAAAAAAAAAATTATGTCTGCTGTCTATAAGAGGTTGTATAATTATAAGAGGTTGATTGATTTTTATTCACCGGTACATGGTCAATATATATAGTACAAGGATGGGGATTATAACAATTAAAGCCCCATAACTAACAGATTCTAAAATAATGAATAGAAAATATTTTCTCCTATAACAGATTCTAAAAACAATGAATAAAAAATATTTTCACGAATTTACAAGGAGGAATAGAATCATTTTGAATCATTTCTTAATACGCCCCCGCAAAATGGACGTGCCGTCGGCAATGGAGATTTTGTCTCGAAGCAGCTCAAAGCGTGGACAAGGTAGGGGTTTTGTAAGAATGTCGGCCAGTTGATCAATGGTGCTGACATACGAACCTGAGAGAATTCCTTTTGATGCAAGGTCACGTACAAAATGAACATCAATGACTATATGTTTCATACGAGAGTGTTAAACCGGATGAAGGGCAAGCCGTGTAGCACCCATATTATCAAAAAGGAGTCGAGGTGTAGTAGAAACTGGAATGTGTAATTCCTTGAAGAGATTGACAACCCAAGCTACTTCAGAGGCAGCGGAAGCAAGAGAAGGATACTCAGCATCAGTGGAGGAGCGAGCAACATCTGTCTGTTTACGAGATCGCCAAGAAATCGGATTCTCACCAAGAAAAAGAACATAAGCAGACGTAGATTTATAGTCAAGACGATCACTAGCAAAACCCGAATCAGAGTAAGCTGTGAGGCGAATAGTAGATGGGCGACGAAGAAGAAGACCATGGTGAAGAGTTCCTTTAAGGTATCTAAATAACCGTTTCACTTCACACCAATCAGAGCTAGATGGGGCAGACATGCGTTGGGCTTTCATAGTATAGGAGATATCCGGCCGTGTAAAGGCTAGGTATTGAAGACCACCAATGGCACTGCAGTATTCAGTTGAATCAACAAGCGATGAAGAAGTAGCTTTGGGATTACTGGGTGTGCGAAGAGATTTAGCGCCATCCTTGTTGTGTCGCCGGAGAAGATCAACTAAGTATTTATGCTGTGAGATGAAAAGACCTTCCTTGCAACGAGCAACTTCAACTCCTAAGAAGAAGGATGGTGGTCCCAAAATCCTTGAGAGCAAAAGAGGACTGCAAGTGTAAGACAACTTTCTGAACCTGAGTAGGACATGACCCGGTGCTGATTAAATCAGCCACATATACAAGAATGATGAGTCGAGTCTTGCCATGAGTATAGGTAAATAAAGAATGATCTGCCCGGGATTGCATAAAACCAAAGGAGGTGAGAGTGGAGCTTAGAGCTATGTACCATTCTCTCCGAGCTTGACGAAGACCATACATGGATTTGTGTAACAGACAAACTAAAGAAGGCTGTGATGGATCAACGAACCCCAAAGGTTGTGACATATAAACGGGAACCTTTAGAGAGCCATGGAGAAAGGAATTACTGATGTCAAGTTGGCGAAGAGGATAGTTAGCTGAAAGTACCAGAGTGAGAACAGTTCTAATCGTGACGGGTTTAACCACCGGACTAAATGTCTCAAGAAAATCCATTCCTGGGCGTTGATGAAAACCCTTAGCCACAAGGCGGGCTTTATAATGCTCAATTGATCCATTGGAATTTCGTTTAATATGAAAAAACCATTTACATCCGACAATATTAACATTTGGCGGAGGTGCAACCAAGGACCACGTTCCATGTCATTGTAAGGCAGTGAATTCCTCAGCCATTGCTTGACGCCAATGAGGTGAAGACAGTGCAACGGAAACATAAGATGGTTCGACATCGGGGGCTAGCGGGTGTTTTGTAGCAGCATATAATCGCTTCGGTTTGTAGATATTATTTTGAGCTCGTGTGCGCATGGTGTGAGTTCTGCCTGGAGGTGGGATAAAATCTGGTGGTTCTAGAACAGGTTCTGGTGGTGGGGTTGCAGGGGGCAGTGGAACAACTGCCGAAGTAGGAGGTGAAGAATTCGGCGACTCGGTAGGCAGCGCTTCGATTGGGACCTGGGTGCTTGCATCGTATGTAGTAACCGGAAGTAGCGGTAGAAAAGAAGGAGAAGAAGTGGACTCATCATGTACAAGTGAATTAAAATTCCAAAAGGTTATTTCAGAAAATTTTACATGATGGGAAATGAAGACTCGGCCAGTTTCCGGATCATAGCAACGATAGGCACTTTGACTCGTGGAATAGCTTATGAATATGCATGGTTTGGACAGAAAAATTAATTTCCCTTGTTAATACGGACGCAACCATGGAAAACAGATACACCCAAATATGCGTAGTTTACGGTAATTAGGCTTGCGATGAAATAAAACCTCAAAGGGACTTGTAGCTGAGTGAACCGAGGAGGGAATTCGATTGATTAAATAAGTTGCTGTTTGTACTGCAAAAGATGAAGAAGTGCTCGGGTTACTTCAAGTATGTGACGATTATGTTGCTCGGAAATTCCATTATGTTGGGAGTATGTGGTGCAGTGGTCAACCAAGTAATACCAGAGGCACAAAGATAAGACTTTAGAGCCAAGAACTCGCCCCCATTGTCTGTGTAAAAATTCCGTATAGGCAAGGAAAATTGATTTTCCACAAGAGTACGAAATTGTCGAAAGATGGAGAGTACCTGCGACTTGGCATTTAACATATACACCCAACAGTATCTACTGAATAAATCCACAATGAGTAAGAAGTATTTGCAACCATCAATTGAAGTAGGCGCAGGGCCCCAAACATCGGCATATAAAAATCTCAAAGGTCTGGAAGTAGTAAAAATAGAGTCTGAAAATGATAGTTTATGAGACTTTCTTATATTACACGAAAAGCATGTGTCAGGCACAGACGCCGAAGACTGCAACGTAGGCAAATTATTAATAGATAAAACAAATGAGCTCGTTCGGCCAAAGGGGTGACCAAGATGAGAATGCCACTGACTGGCATTAGTACGCACTCCAAGATGAGAAATTTTATCAACTGAACCAGTAATCGACGGTTGAAATTGGTAGACACCGTTACGGTAGGGTCCTCGAGCCAGAAGCGCCCCTGTGATGGGATCCTTAATCAAGAAAAAATTAGGAAAGAACTCAAGAGACATGATTTGCCTTAGTAAATTGATGCATAGAAATAAGATTTCTCGCCGCACCAGGCACACATAATACATTAGATAATGGAAAAGTTTGCAACGGTGTATGAATGGAAGTAGAGCCAGAATGAGATATAGGTAAACCTGTGCCATCTGCAATCTGAATTTCATCTGTGCCGTCATATTTTGAGTGGATCGAAAGGTTACCAAGATCACTCGTTAAATTTTGTGAGGCTCCAGAATTCATTAGCCAAGGTTGGTGGGAACCGTGTGTTGGAGATTGAGCAAAGTGTGCCGAGGCTTGCGGAAGCCGTCGACAAAAGGGAGCAGTGTGCCCCTTGAATCCAAAAATTTGGCACTCGATAGTGAAATCACGACCACCTCCTTGCTGGGACTGCTGGGAACGGCCACGAACTTGATGGTAACCACCTCCACGACCCCCACTGGGATTTCCACGGTATGAGCCATGTTGTCCCCGACCACCATCAGGGAGTTTCGAACCAGACCTGTTGGAGGAGGAGCCCGATTGCGCCATATTGGTCGTAGCAACCAAGGAGGCTGATTTCGCCTCAATATGCTCAAGGTATAACTCATGTTCGATGAGCCGATCACGTAACTCCTCGAACCGAAAGGGTGTGTCATGGGTGCGAACCGCATTGACTATGTCCCTATACTCAGGCGTGAGTCGTTCACAATGTATAGGGTAAGATCATCATCCTTTACTAGTCCATCAATGAGTCCAAGTTCATCCGATAATGATTTTATGCGATTAACAAATTCAGTAATGGATTTACCTTCAAGAGAAGCATTAGTGAGAGATATTTTCAAAAAACATCACATGCGCTCTGGATTTATTGGTGAAGGCAGCGGAAAGTGTCGAGAAGGCAGCAGCTGCTGTGGACGCGGTTGAAATAATGGGCAAGATGTCCGGCGAGACCGAACCAAGAATGGCCGCAAGAAGCAATCGGTCTTTTTTGAACCACTGATGATATCCGTCCGGATCAGTAGCAGAATTCGAAGATAGTGAGGATCCGTCAATGTGACCGATCAATTAGAAGCCATTCAATAAGGCGCAGAGATGAGTGCGCCATGAAGGAAAGTTTGATTGGGTCAATTTTATGGGTAAGTGGTGGTGAGCAGAGATCGAAATAACCGTTGGTTCCGTCGTGGGAAGTACCATAACCGTGGTCGATGATTGGCCACTGGTAGTCATTATAGTGAAGGATCGTGAGAGAGAGGCTTCAATGTTATACCATATAAGAGGTTGATTGATTTTTATTCACCAGTACACAGTCAATATATATAGTACAAGGATGGGGATATCAACACTTAAAGCCCCATAACTAACAGATTCTAAAACAATGAATAGAAAATATTTTCTCTTATAACAGATTCTAAAAACAATGAATAAAAAATATTTTCACGGATTTACAAGGAGGAATATAATCATTTTGAATCTTTTTGAATCATTCCTTAATACTCTCTTCTTCTTTTTTATGTTTTTAAATTTCACTGGTTTGAATATACAATAATTGGGATTATTTTGAGGCGATTCTATGTTGGGACATAAGTTTTTATGGGAATCAGGTGATTTTTGTAAGTTCTCTTTTGAAGTGTTATGTTTTTATAATCAATATTTCCACTTATTCATGTTTTTCATAATCATTTTTTCTAATTGTCCCTGTAAACTAGACAGTGCTTTTTCTTCGAAGGTATCAAATCAGGTGTTCAATTTAGTTATATTTAATTTTTCTTCTTTTGATACATTATGTGCTGCTAAATTTTAATGATCACTAATATACTCTTCGGGATCCTATTATTTTTAATAACAATTACCTTATGATCTTGAGAATTTTAATCCATTTAGATCTTTTGATGCTTTATTTCATTCATCTTCTGTCGAAAAGGTTGGTTGTAATGTTGAAGGAAAACAAATAACGATCATAGAACTTGATGAAGCATGTCTTATATATTAAAGAGGTTCCTCAATTATGTTTATATCATGTTGGGGATTTGGGTATTTGAGAAGTTATTTTTTTGTAACTTTGATCCAATATTCCAAATATTGAAAACTCGATTTTTTAAAAATGAGCTTCACATTCTTAATCTACGTTGAGAGTAGATGAACGTGGTAACCATGTTGGGATGAGTGAGTAAACAATGTTCAAATTTGGACATTTAAGAAGTAAATTTGGAAGTTAAAGAGGTAGTGGGATTTCCATTTGAGATATGGAAAGTCCCACAGTGGAAGGAGTCCCATTTCTAGATAGCTTTATTAAATGAAGTGAGATGGGCATTGGTTACAACTTAAGTAGGGATGGGAGTCCCCACACGCGTGCCACAACCCGCCCGCCCGGCCCGTGACTTGTGTTTTTTCACGCCACGTGGTTTGTGGTTCGTGGTTCGTCCTTGCTGGGCTTGGGCTTATGTTTTGGACCTTTTCCAGAACCTTCCAGTCTTTCTTGTGGAGAAAGATTAGAAGTCTGACTTATATCAGGAATCTTAATTCCTTCGATTTGCTTCCTCGTTTAAGGGTTATCTCTCAACTATAAATACCACCCCCTTTGCAGTGTAAATTCATTCATCCAAAAGTCAACAACATCAATGCATCTCATAATTCCATACCTACCTCACGCATCATATAGTTTGCAACTAAGGTTTTGTTCGGTTGTTTGCCCACTTCTCGTTCGCCAGGTTGACTGGATCGTCTGCTCCGTCCATCTCCATTCATCGTTGTATCTTAGGAGATTCGTTTCTATAAAACCATGAGTACTGAGTACGGGGCAACAAGAATCTTAAGGAAAGAGTTCGCTCACCTTGACATCTTTCTTATTTCTGCTTGTTCTTTATTGTTAGTAGTTTCTGTTAGTTTGATTATTTCCCCGCTTTTATCCTAGTTTTACTGTTGTATTCCCTATAGCTTAATTTGTAATTTGAACTAATGGATACCATGTTTGCATCGAATAACACGACGCTGCCTTCATCGAGCAACACGACACTGCCTGCATCAACCAATGCGACTGCACCTCCAATGACGAGTTTGACTATACCTGCTCAGACAAACACGTCCATGCCTTCAACTGGTTCTGGTTCAGTTTTCTCTGGAATTTTCACTGGCGCTCCCAACATGTTCACGTCACATACCCTTAGATCCGGACTGAGTTCTATTCCTTTTGGCTCTGCAATACCTACTTCTGTTGCTGCTCATTCTGAATGTCCAGAAAAATTTAATGGCAGTAACTTTAAAACCTGGCAACAAAAGATGGCTTTTTACTTAACGACTTTCTGTCTCGGTTCTTGGCCGAAGATGCACCAATTGTGTGTGCTGAAGATACGAGTTTCAATCATAGAGTCGCCCTTGATGCTTGGGCACAAGGGTACTATCTCTTCAGGCATTTTATCCTGAATGGATTAGAAAATACGCTATATGGGGTGTATAGTTTGATTAAGAGTACTGCAAAGGAACTCTGGTTGTCCTTGGAAAATAAGTACAAGATCGATGACCCTGGCATTAAAAACTTTATTGTCGGGCGGTTTTTGGAGTTTTTCATGGTTGACTCTAAAACTGTGATGAGCCAACTCCAAGAGTTACAAATGATATTGCAAAGCATACAAGCCGAAGGTATACATGTTTGGGAGAACTTCCAAGTGGCTGCTATTGTTGAGAAGCTACCACCGAGTTGGAGAGATTTCAATAACTATTTGAAGCATAAGTGTAAGCAAATGACATTGGAGAATCTAATTATCAAATTGCACATCGAGGAAGGAAATCGACAATCCACTACGAAGTATGGAAAGACCTCGATGATGGAGGCAACGACTCACTTGGATGAGGCTGATTCCGGAAAAAAACAAAATCATCAAGGCCAAGCAAAAGGAAAAACGAATCAGAAGAAAGTCAAGATATTTGAAGGCAACTGTCATAACTATGTCAAGCCTGGACATATAAAGAAGGATGGCCAAAAGTTGCGGAAAAAGAATCAAAACACTGCCAACGTCATTACTGAAGGTATGTCCGAGTTGGATCTTTGTGCAGTGATAATGGAAGCTAACCTTGTAGATAATCCAAGAGAGTGGTTTATTAATACTGGAGCTACTTCTCATGTATGATCTGATCGGGATGTGTTTACCGATTATACTCCTGTTACTGAAAGAAACCTCCATATGGGTAACTCATCTACTGCTTTAGTTGGAAAGGTGTTGTTGAAGATGACGTATGGTTTATAGCTGACTTTGAAGGAAGTGCTGCATGATCCGGATATTAGGAAATATCTTGTCTCTGGGTCCCTACTTGTCCAGCATGGGTTTAAAATAGTGCTTGAGTCTAGTCAGTTTATACTTACTAAGAGTTGAAAGTTCCTTGCTAAAGGTTTGTAACACCCTAAATTTGAAAGAATTTTTAAAATACCAAAATAAGCTAAAAGAGGGAGAGGATCCCTTGTTTACAATAAAAACATAGAAATAATAGTAGCAGTGGCCACATTGAGAAAAAATGCCATATAAATTTACGAGAGACTCAAGTAAGTTAAACAATTTTAATTAAGGCCAATCTCGGAATTTTTAAGCATTAATGTAATGCAGCCATGATTCATTTATGGAGAACAAAAGGGTTTGAAACAATGAGTTTTAGTAAACACCACAGTGGAAACAATTTTTAAAGGACTACTCACGTTGAAAATATTTTGCTTTACTAAAGACTAACACATGCATGGGCTTATTATTACCAATGAGCAGGATAGTAACACTCCACTTAAAGTAATTATTTATAATTATAAATGGGTTGAGTCTTACTCTGCCAAAGATAAAATCTTGAAAACGGGCAACTCAAACACTAGGTAAAAGAAGGTTTCTTTATTAAAAATAACTAACACCTTAATGAACCATTAATAGTTAATAAGTGCTTTAATAAGAAGTGATAAACATGAGACTTGATGTCAGCATACGAAAACAAATTCAAAGGGGAGCCATGCAGACCTGCACTTAGAATCCTAACTAACCTTTTGAATTTGACAAGCCACATAACATATCATAGAGCACCCATATATTAAATGATTTAAAAGAAAATTAAACAGTAGGCTACTGCACTTGGTCCCAAGTTTTGCAATTTAATGATGCATGACAGACCGTCCTATAACAACATAAAACAAAACTACAGATCAACATATGAAACAAAAGAAAGTAAGAGCACCATATTATCCCAGAATCAAAATTTGAAATACGTCCAGGATAGCAAGTCCTTTTGAAAACTACATAAATTACTAAGTGACTCAAGTTAAATATTTATTAAATTTCTAATTCCCTCGTCATGTTCCGTCTCGCTCCGTCAAGCTGAAAACATTAAAAATATTTGGGATGAGCGACGAGCTCAGTGGGAACATGTATCTCATATACTCACAATACGAAAATTATACCAACAAATAAAGTAAAACGTCTTGAATTTTTTACGTGGATTTCCACCACGGAGTACGTACCCTGTTGCCCGAAGGCTAAATAGTCGCCCGGAGGCTATGTGGTCGCCCGAAGGCTATATAGTCGACATAAAATGTCACATATAAATCGATTAAACGTTAATATGCCATATAGTGATTATATGAGACAAGAAAATAACTTAGAAAATTTTTACACCTCGAAATAGTGTCGCGAATATGAGAAATATGTGATGCTATGCAAAACCCCTCCTAAGATCCTTGGTTCCCGAAATTTTCGTCACCTAAAGGACGAAACGACCAATCTTAAAAAAAGTACTATTACGAGGCGAAAGGAAAAAAATAAAAATAAATGAAATGCTATAGGAGCTACGACAAAAAGGGAAAATCCTTGCCCCTACCAGTCAAAAATTCTTTATAAATGTATATATCTATATAATGAATGATAAATAAAATATAACAATATTAAAATACATTTATATACACTTGAACTATATTGGAGATAGGGATGAGAGGAAATTATAACACACCTGCTGTAGGTACCTTTTCATTAGTTTCAAAGCACATGTATTTTTTTTCTTTAAATTTTTTTTTTGAATATGGTTGGTTGAAAAAAAAAACACTCTTTTGATTAAGGGATAGAAGAATACCTTTCTCCGCCTACTGTAAAATAAGATGGCTACGGATGATTTCTTTTTATTTTTTTTATTTTTTTGAAAGCGTAGGGATATTTACGCCGAAGTATTATAAGTAAGATTAGGGTTAATGGGGTTAAGGAAAAAGACGTGGGTGAGTGGGTTCTTTCATCAGATATTTGTTTTTGAAAAACACTCCTTAAAACTCTCAACTGTAAGGATGAGATTATCTCCCAAGTTTAATTATATATATATAAAGTACATATATAAGTAGTCCTAATTAAAACCCGGGTATTACAACCTACCCCACTTAAAATATTTTTGACCTCGAAAATTCTAGTACGCATCTAAACTTAGAAAATTCGGATATTTGGCGTCGATCTCTTCTTCTCGTTCCCAAGTTGCTTACTCCTTTCCATGTCGATTCTATTGTACCTTAACTAACAGGATATATTTATTTCTTAACTTGCGAATTTTCTTCTCCAAGATAGCACATAGTGTCTCTTCATATGTCAAATCCTTATTAACTACCAAGGTCGTATAATTGATAATGTGACTTGGGTCATGAACATACTTTCTCAACATCGAAACATGAAAAACATTATGTACGGAAGCAAAATCAGGTGGTAGAGCCAAACGATATGCTAGGTCTCCCAATCTATCAAGGATTTTAAATGGCCCGACAAACCTCGGTCGGAGTTTTCCCTTTTTACCAAAATGAAGAACCCCTTTGGTTGGCGACACTTTCAAAAACACTTTATCCCCAACTTTGAAAAACATGTATTTCTTACGCTTGTCCGCGTACGAATTTTGTCGATCTTGAGCTCCTCTGATCCTCTCACGAGATAATTTGATCTTTTCCACCATTTCTTCAACTAAATCTGGTCCTAACACTTTTCTTTCACCAACTTCATCCCAGAAAATTGGAGACCTACACTTCCTCCCATACAACGCTTCGTACGGTGCCATTCCAATTGTAACTTGGAAACTATTATTGTAAGCAAACTCTATCAACTGAAGAAGTGTTTCCCAATCACCCTTTACATAAAGAACACAAGCTCTCTACATGTCCTCGAGGATTTGAATCTTACGCTCTGACTGGCCATCAGTTTGAGGATTGTAAGCCATACTAAACTTTAACTTTGTTCCCAAGGCATTCTGCAAGCTTCCCCAAAACTTGGATGTGAAACGAGCATCCTTATCCGACACTATTGCTACTGGAATTCCATGTAATCTTACGATCTCCTTGAGGTAAGTCTGTGCATATTGATTCATACTTAGTTTCATCTTCACCGGCAAGAAGTGTGCAGACTTGGTCAATCTATCGACGATAACCCATATTGTCGTATTTCCTCTAACCGTCATGGGCAAACCGACAACAAAATCTATAGATACATGCTCCCACTTCCACTATGAAATTTCAAGTGGCTTAAGTAATTCCTGAGGTCGTTGATGTTCAGCTTTGACTTCCTAACAAGTCAAACAACTCTCCACAAACTTTCCTATGTCATTCTTCATACCTTTCCACCAAAAGGTTTTCTTAAGGTCTTGGTACGTCTTGGTGCCATCTGGATGAGTGGTGTACGTTGTACTATGAGCTTCGGTTAGAATTTCCCTTAATAAATTCTCCTCTTTAGGACAAACATTCTACCTTTGTACACTAAAGCACCGTCGGCAGTCGTAAAGAAACCCTTGTCGCTCCCATACAACACTTGTTCCTTCACTTTCTTCAACGACTCATCTTGATATTGAGCCTCCTTAATCCTCTCCCTTAAGGTGGATTGTACCACCATAGTAGATAAGATCGAACTTGTACTTCTCAGAGGTACCACTACCTCAATACTCAACTTTGAGAAATCACCCACTAGCTGATCTTAAATTATCATTAGGAAGGCTAACTCTCCTCATGTTTTTTGGCTCAACGCATCAGCAACCACATTAGCTTTGTCTGGATAATACTGGATGATACAGTCGTAGTCCTTTACTAACTCGAGCCACCTTCTCTGTCTCATGTTCAACTCCTTCTGTGTGAACAAATATTTCAAACTCTTGTGGTCCGTAAAAATCTCATATTTTCCTCCATACAAGTAGTGTCGCCAAATCTTAAGCGCATGAACCACAACCGCTAATTCCAAGTCATGTGTTGGGTAATTCAACTCGTGCGACTTCAATTGCCTCGAAGCGTAAGCCACAATTTTCCCGTGTTTCATGAGTACACACCCAAGTCTTTGCTTAGATGCGTCGCTATAAATAATAAAATCTTTTGTAGGGTATGGAATAGTTAACATCGGGGCTGATGTTAGTTTCCTTTTTAGAATTTGAAAACTCTCTTCTCACTTCTCATTCCAAATAAACTTCTTGCCTTTTCTCATCAACCTCGTCATGGGTCTCGCTATCTTTGAGAATCCCTCAATAAATATGCGGTAATAACCTGCCAAATCCAGAAAGCTGCGAAATCATTTACCGCCTCGATTTTGGTCGGGTCGACCTCAATCCCTTGAGCAGTCACCACATGTCCGAGAAACACAACTCAATCTATCCAAAATTCACACTTCTTAAACTTCGCATACAACCTCTCAGAGCGAAGAGTCTCTAAAACCATTCTCAAATGCTCCTCATGCTGTTTCTCATTTCTCGAATATACCAAAATGTCATCGATAAAAAAAATGACAAACTTGTCCAAAAAGAGATGAAACACTCGATTCATCAAGTACATGAAGACACCCGGAGCATTAATTAATCCAAATGGCATCACTACAAACTCATAGTGACCGTATCGCGTCCTAAATGCTGTCTTCAAAATATCCGCATTTCTTATTCTTAATTGATGGTAACCCGATCTTAAATAAAATTTTGAAAATATTCCTTATCCTCTCAATTGTTCAAACAAGTCTTCGATCCTTGGCAAAGGATACTTGTTTTTAACTGTGATTCGACTCAACTCTCGGTAGTCGATGCACATTCTTAAAGTACCATCCTTCTTCTTGACAAACAATACTGGCGCCCCCCAAGGAGAAACACTTGTTCGGATGAATTTTAGGTTCAATAATTCTTGTAGTTGAACCTTCAACTCCTCTAACTTCTTTGGTGCCATTCTATAGGAGCCTTCGATACGGGTGCAGCCCCAAGTACTAACTCGATAGTAAATTCTACTTGTCAATTCGGTGGAACTCCAGGGAGATCCTCTGGGAACACATCTTGAAACTCGTTCACAACTGGTACATCCATGATTGAAAGCTCTTGCGATTGAGTGCCAATTACATTAACAAGGTACCACCGACACGTCCCTTTTCTAAGCATCTTGATCGCCTTCATTGCTGAGATGATTTGAGGTGATGATCCATTCTTAATTTCATAGAATACGATCTCTTTATTTCCAGGTAAACCCAAAGTTATCTCTCTCTCTTGACACTTAATACCCGCTTTATACTTCGTCAACCAATCCATGCCCAGAATTACGTCAAAGTCTTTCATCTCAATCACATAAAGGTCAGCCTCTGAATTAACCTCATTCATGACTATATGAATATCTCTAACTAGTGAGTTAGTGAAAATGACTTTTCTCTAGGTAAGCTAATCTCTAGCAATTCATCTACACTAATGTTATTTCTCCCAGACATAGCATAAAATGTTTTAGACATGAATGAATGTGTGGCACCAGTGTCGAAAAGAACTAAAGCTGGTACATCGAATATTGATAGCATACCTGTCATTATGCCTGGGTTTTTCTCATCCTCCTTCTGATTCATGGAAAAATTTCGAGCTTGGCCTCCCGAAGGTTGACCACTGTTCCCTCCATTACGAAACCGGTTTGGGCAATTTGGCGCTAGGTGATCTGGTGCCTTGCATCGATAACATCTTCTTTGTCCCAACATGCACACTCCTTGGCGAGGTTTGCCAAAAGTCATGCATTTGCCTAACATTTTATTGAGGGGGCTCCTGGCCGCCACCGATCTTGGTGTGCTTGTTCGATTTCTGGTTCCCATCTTTACCGTGGTTCGATCCTTGCCATTTCCTTTTTCCTGAAGATTCGACATGTCTGCGCTCTATGTCATGACTTGCGGCTATCTCTTGAGCCCATCTCGCTGTTTCGGCATAAGACAAGTCCACATGGCTTGTGAGAATGTGTCGTATTCCAGCTCGCAGCCCACCTAGGAACCTTTGGGCCTTCTTGAGGTCATTGTCTATCAAGTGCGTAGCAAAATGACCTAGCTGATCGAGTTTCCTCTCATAGTCCGCCACGGACATGCTAATTTGGGTGAGATCCATAAACTCACGTTCCATCTAGTCACGGTAAAAGCGTGGGTAATATTATTGGGTCACAATATCTCTAAATGGGGCCCAAGTAAGTGCGTCACGTTCAGCCTCTGGCCTCGTTCGCCAATACCCTTCCCACCAATGATCGGCGTCCTCCACTAATTGATACTCGGCGCAACTCACACGTTGAGAGCTTAAAAGTCCGCTCCAAGGTTCACAACCAATCCTCCACATAACCGAAATCTTCTCGCTTATTAAATGTCGAGGGTGCATAGCGACAAAAAACCTCGACTACTTGAGCTTGATTATTAGCCGGAGCATTGACTTGTGCATCCGCCTGAGCATTATTTTGGTGATGTCCCGTGCGTGCGCGTCTTGGAGAAATTTTTCGGACGGCAAAAGTTGCTTTGATTTAGATTCCCTAATATAGTGAATACAAGATTCATGATGTAGGTATATACGTAAATATCGCCTTAGTGCGATCTCTAGTTTTGTCGTTGAATGGAAACGTGTGTAATTAGAAAGTTATGAATAGTAACCAAACATAACTAGGATCTCTATTATTATAAGAAATAAAACCTTCAAGAGATAATAATGTACGAGAAGGAACATAAATCGTTCAAACGAGTCTACACGAATTCAAAATTAACAAGAATACAATATGACGATCCTAAAGAGATCCAAAATCATTTGTCGCCTTTTAAAAAGGAAATCACTCCTTGGCCACGGAGTTCTCATCACTATCTTCTTCTCCCGCTTGCGGGCCTTTCTCCGGTTGAGGGCCTTCTTCCGGATCTTCTTCTTCGGGCTCTGCTATTTCTTCCATCCACATGCAGAAAGTGTAGACGCGAAGCGAGCATAACTGATTGTTGACGCATCTTCTTTGGAGGTGAACACAGCCTCTTGAAGAAAGAGGTCTCTTGCTCGAGCCTACCACTGCTCGGGTAGCGTCTCAATTAACTTTACGGTTGCTACGTAGTTACTTACTCCATATTGTTTCGCACGTGCCCTTTGGTAAGCCATCTCGGTCAGATGTTAGTCCATTCTATGATCATTTGCCCTTCGATAGTTTCTAAAATGTGCCACATGAAGCTTCTTCATTGTCGAGGGACTAGGGATTGACTTTCTAGCCATTCTAGCATACGAACCATCTACACGCATAACTCATACCATGTGAAGGCCAAGTCTAACATAAGATCATCTCAAGTTCTAGGGGTATGCATGCATCAATTATAATATGTTTGATTATTAAAACGTATGTTTTGAACGTACCTTTTCGAGCAGACTACATATGACGAATTTGAATTTTAATAAGTTTTAAATATCATATTTGAACGAATTTGAAAATATTTTGCAACGGCGTTCAGAACCGTCTTGGCTCTGATACCACAATGTAACACCCTAAGTTTGAAAGAATTTCTAAAACACCAAAAAAAGATAAAAGAGGGAGATGATCCCCTGTTTACAAAAAAAACTTAGAAATAATAGTAGCATTGGCCACATTAAAAAAATGCCATATAAATTTACGAGAGACTCAAGTAAGTTAAACGATCTTAATTAAGGCCAATCTCAGGATTTTCGAGCATTAATGTAATGCAGCCATTATTCATTTATGGAGAACAAAAGGGTTTGAAACAATGAGTTTTAGTAAACACCACAGTGGAAAGAATTTTTAAAGGACTACTCACGTTGAAAATATCTTGCTTTACTAAAGACTAACGCATGCATGGGCTTATTATTACCAATGAGCAGGATAGTAACACTCCACGTAAAGTAATTATTTATAATTATAAATGGGTTGAGTCTTACTCTGCCAAAGATAAAATCTTGAAAACGGGCAACTCAAACACTAGGTAAAAGAAGGTTTCTTTTTTAAAAATAACTAACACCTTAATGAACCATTAATAAGAAGTGATAAACATGAGACTTGATGTCAGCATACGTGAACAAATTCAATGGGGAGCCATGCAGACCCGCACTTAGAATTCTAACTAACCTTTGGAATTTGACAAGCCACATAACATTTCATAGAGCACCCATATATAAAATGCTTTAAAAGAAAATTAAACAGGAGACTACTGCACTTGGTCCCAAGTTTTGCAATTTAATGATGCACGACAGACCGTCCTATAACAATAGAAAATAAAACTACAGATCAACATATGAAACAAAAGAAAGTAAGAGCACCATATTATCCTAGAATCAAAATTTGAAATACGTCCAGGATAGCAAGTCTTTTTGAAAACGACATAAATTACTAAGTGACTCAAGTTAAATATTTATTAAATTTCTAATTCCCTCGTCATGTGCCGTCTTGCTCCGTCAACCTGAAAACATTAAAAATATTTGGGATGAGCGACGAGCTCAGTGGGAACATGTATCTCATATACTCACAATACGAAAATTATATCAAAGAATAAAGTAAAATGTTTTGAATGTTTTTACGTAGATTTCCGCCACATTGGTTGAAAAAAAAGACTCTTTTGATTAAGGGATAGAAGATTACTTTCTCCGCCTACTGTCAAACAAGATGGCTGCGTAGGGATATTTACACTGAAGTATTATAAGTAAGATTAGGGTTAATGGGGTTAAGGAAAAAGGCGTGGGTGAGTGGGTTCCTTTCATCAGATATTTGTTTTTGAAAAACACTCCTTAAAACTCTCAACTGTACGGATGGAATTCTCTCCCAAGTTTAATTATATATATATATATATATACAAAGTACATATATAAGTAGTTATAAGTTGTCCTAATTAAAAATTGGGTATTACAAGGTTGATATGGACGAAGGACCCATTGGATATAACTATCCAAGAACCCTAAGTATAATGATAGGCAGCGGTCACCCTCGATCAAAAATCTAGTTTGATCTTTCCTAGAGCGATATAAACCTTGAACCGTAGGCATAAATTAGCCAAGAGCCTTGGTATGGTAGAACGCCACAAGATCTTGCTCAAGAATCTTGATAAGTTCTTAAAACGTGAGGTAAAAACTCTACAAAGAGAATTAAACTCACAAGATAAATATTCTGATTTTTATGTTTCTTGTTGTTGCCAAATACATGTGGTTACAATGCTATTTATAGGCTGCAATGGGATGCTTAAGAGTCAATCCCGAATTGGCCTCATAATGACATAGAAAAACGCATGTTTTACCACATTCATTGATTTATTAACTACCTAAGAGACCTTTTGACTAACAAGTATCTCTTAGCCTTTCTAAATGCTGAAAATAGACTATTCTAGAGAAGATTAAAGATCAATCTTCTTGGGCTTAATGTGTTGGACAAAAATTGATGTTCTTATTGTTCATTTTGGTCCTCCAACACATGATTTTTTATGTCCCCATATTTCAAGTAGAAGGCAGCCCACCAACTTGAATAACATTCACCAATGGCCCACTTTGGATTGAACTTGGGCTTGGTCTTTTACTTCAATTAGGAAAAGCATCAAGGCCTCCTTTATTCTCTTAGCCCTAGCTCTTGTAATCGGACCACCATGAAGAACCAAAGGATCCGTGTTGTTGTCATTGGGCAGATTGGATGCATCTTCATCATTCCCTTCTTCTTCAAAAGGATTCGTCCTCGAATCTACATCACCAAAATAAGGAGAAAGATCAGCAACATTGAAAGTAGAACTTATTGTATACTCCCCTGGTAAGTCTAGTTTGTAAGCGTTATCATTCACTCGTGAAATCACTTGAAATGGACCATCTCCTCTTGGGTGCAATTTGGACTTCCTTTTAGATGGAAATCTTTCTTTCCTCAAATGTAACCACACCCAATCTCCTGGTTCAAAAATGACTTGCTTTCAACCCTTGTTTGCTTGTTTGACATACTGTTCAGATCTCTTTTCAATGTTCAACTTTGCCCTTTCATGCAACTTTTTCACCAATTCAGCTTTAGCTTTACCATCAAGACTTGCACGTTCTTCAATTGGTATTGGTACAAGATCAAGTGAACTCAATGGATTAAAGCCATAAACAACTTCAAATGGAGAAAAGTTAGTAGCAGAATGAATACTTCGATTATATGCAAATTCAGCAAACGGCAAACAATCTTCCTAACTTTTCAAGTTCTTTTTGATCAAAACTCTCAGTAATTGAGATAAAGTCCTATTAACTACTTCAGTTTGCCCATAAGTTTGTGGGTGACAAGTAGTAGAAAACAGAAGTTTAGTTCCCAATTTACTCCATAAAACACGCCAAAAATGACTCAAAAACTTTGCATCTCTATCACTAACAATTATCTTCAGAACACCATGCAAACGTACGACTTCCTTAAAGAACAAATCAGCAATATGTGTTGCATCATCACTCTTATGACATGGAATGAAGTGAGCCATTTTAGAAAAACGATCAACTACCACAAATATAGAATCTCTACCTTTTCTAGTTCTGGGCAAACCCAAAACAAAGTCCATGGATATGTCTACCCATGGTTCACAAGGAATATGTAAAGGTGTATACAAACCATGTGGATGCATTTTCGATTTAGCTTGCATGCAAGTTAAACATTTTTCACAAATTCTTTCAACATCAACTCGCATTTTAGGCCAATATAAATGTTCACGCAAAGCATCCAAAGTTTTATGTATCCCAAAATGCCCCATCAGCCCTCCCCCATGAGCTTCACGAACAAGTAATTCACGCATGGAACACTTAGGAATGCATAGTTTATTTTCACGAAACTAATAACCCTCATGTCTATAAAACTTGTCGAAACCAGAATTCTCACAAGCTAAATAAATAGTAGCAAAACCAGAATCACCAACTTATAATTCTTTTATTGACTCAAAACCAAGAAGTTTAGAACCCAAAGAAGTAATCAAAGCATGCCTTCTAGACAATGCATCAACAACAATGTTGTCTTTTCCCTTTTTGTACTTAATCACATATGGAACACATATGGAAATGATTCAATGAATTCTAACCATTTGATGTGCCTTTTGCTAAGCTTACCTTGACCTTTGAGGTATTTCAGAGATTCATGATCAGTATGAATAACAAACTCTCTCGACCATAAGTAATGCTGCCATGTCTCCAACGCCCTCACCAAAGCATACAACTCCTTGTCATATGTAAGGTAGTTCAATTGAGCTCCTTTTAACTTCTCGCTAAAGTAAGCAATTGGTTTTCCATCCTGCATCAAAACAGCACCTACACCCACTCTGGATGCATCACATTCAAGTTCAAACATTTTATCAAAGTTAGGTAATGCAAGAACAGGTGCTGTAGTTAGTTTTTCTTTAAGAAGATTAAAAGCATGTTCTTGTTTTTCTCCCTATTGAAAACCAACTTCCTTTTTCACAATTTCATTCAAAGGTGCACCAATGGTGCTAAAATCTTTCACAAGCCTCCTATAAAAACTAGCAAGACCATGAAAACTTCTTACTTGAGCAATGTTCTTAGGAACAGGCCATTCTATAATAGCTTTCACTTTGTCTTTTTCCATTTGAATTCCATTAGCACTCACTACAAAACCAAGAAAAACAACTTTTTCCATGAAAAATGAACACTTTTTCAGATTAGCATACAATGATTCTTTTCTCAAAGTATCCAACACAATACTCACATGTTCAAGAAACTCCTCTGTGCTTTTGCTATAAATCAGAATATCATCAAAGTAGACAATCGCAAATTTTCCAATGAACTTTCTCAAAACATGGTGCATTATTATCATGAAAGTACTTGGTGCATTAGTTAAACCAAAAGTCATGACTAACCACTCATATAAACCATATTTTGTTTTAAATGCAGTTTTCCACTCATCTCCTTCCCTAATTCGAATTTGATGATATCCACTCTTCAAATCATTCTTAGTAAACACAACAGCACCAAACAATTCATCAAGCATATCATCTAACCTAGGAATAGGATATCGATACTTTACAGTGATTATGTTGATGGCTCGACAATCGGTGCAAATTCTTCAAGATTCACCTTTCTTGGAAACAACAATCATCAGTATGCACATGGACTCATGCTTTCACGAATTTTCCCCTTCATTAGCAGCTCTTCGACTTGCCTTTGGATCTCCTTAGTCTCTTCCGGATTGGTTCTATAAGCTGGTCAGTTCAGAAGTACAGCTCCCAGGGCAAAGTCAATTTGGTGTTCAATACCTCTTATAGGAGGTAATCCACTTGGATCTTCATCGGGAAAGATGTCCTCATAATCCTGCAAAAGAGACACAAATATACTAGGCAAAGATGGAGTTAGTTCGTTAGTGCTAAATTAAGACTCTTTGTACACCAAGATGAATGCACTCTTTTCTTCAACTACTGCTCTCTTGATCTCTCTTGCTCTCATATAGAAATCTTGTTTCTCTTTTACATCTCTTTTTTTCTCTCCACTCTTTTTTTCACTCAATCCTTTTTCACTTTTATCACTCTCTCTAGATTTCCTTGATTGAGACATTTCTTGCTGATCTTCATGCATTTGTTGTGCACTTAATGAAACAAACATGATTGGTTTGCTTTTGTGCTTGAATGTGTATCTATTGAGATAGCCATCATGAATCACTCTTCGACCGAGTTGCCAATGTCTCCCCTTTAGAATATAACTAGAAAGCATTGGCACCACATCAGAAAGTACTTAATTACAATAGTTACCAATGGAGAACGAAATTAGAACTTATTTAGTCACTCGAATTTCTCCACATTCATTAAGCCATTGCAGCCTCTATGGATGCAGATGCTTAATAGTGGCTAAATTCAGTTTCTCCACCATTTCAGAACTAGCAACATTAGTACAGCTCCCTCTATCAATAATCAACATGCAAACTTTACCTTGAACTTTACATCTCGTGTGGAAGATGCTCTCTCTTTATTGTTCATCACCTTTAATTTGCACGTTTAGAGCTCTTCGAACCACTAAAAGTTCTCCATATTCAGGTGTTATCTCCTCCGGTGGCTCTTCCTTATCAACTTCATTTCATGTTCACTTTCAAACTCTATCTCCCCATTAGGCTTCAAAACCATCAATCTTTTGTTTGGACAATCTGATGCATAATGTCCAACACCATGACAATGAAAGCATTTAATATCTCGATTTCTAGTAGAAGTAGAAATATCTTTGCCTTTATCATCTTTATTGAACTTCGGTTTTGGAATCTCACTTTGAGGTTTAGAGGCAGCCCCAGAAGTAGGTTTGGGTGATGTCCACTCCTTCGGCTTTTGAATGGTTGTTCCCTTCTTCTTCAATTGTCCCTCCACTTTTATGGCCATAAGAACTATGTCCTCAAGCTCCACATAGTGTTGGAGGTCCACAATATTAGCAATCTCCCTATTCAGCCCGCATAGGAATCGAGCCATTGTTGCCTCTTTATCTTCCTCAACATTTGCCCGAATCATGACAATCTCCATTTCTTTGTAGTACTTATCAACAGATTTGGTTCCTTGATTCATGCGTTGGAGTTTTTGATATAAGTCACGATAATAATGAGAAGTTACAAATCTCTTACACATAATTCTCTTAATTTCAGCCCAACTAGAAACTGGTATTTTTCCGTAGCGTCGTCACCTTGTATTGATCCCACCAAACTAAGGCATAATCGGTGAATTCAATGGCAGCAAGCTTCACTTTCTTCTCTTCGGAGTAGTTATGACACTCGAAGATGAGTTCCACCTTCCTTTCCCACTCCAAGTAAGCTTCGGGATTGCTCCTTCCTTTGAACGTAGGAATATTAATTTTGATGTTTCCCAAGTCGCGACCAACTTCATTTTGTTATCTTATTCTATTTGTTTGATGTATAGGTCTTCAATCATCTTCTTCTTCCGGTTGTCGTTCATGTTCACCTCTTTGAAACTCCGATCTTTCAAGCAATCGGTTACATCCTTCATTATATTTCCAAACCTTGCGATTGTTGTTGCATAGCTTGCAACACAAACTCAGTTGGATTTTGATTATTAGACGTTTCTTCCATTTTCCTCACAATTCACTCGTGTATCACACGAAATAATCCTCACAATTCACTCGTGTATCACACAAAAATAATCCTCACAAATCACTCGTGTATCACTCGTTTGGCTTTTACCTCCCCTCAAATATTCTCACCACTCAAAGCCTTTTACCACTCAATTCTCGTTTGTAGAATTCTATGATAAAAAGAACAAGTCAAATAAGAACAAGTCTAGTGGCATCCACCACACTTTAGCCCTTAACACGAAATGGAAAGATCTTTCAATCGAACTAATATGTAGAAAAGAAAAACTATAACTATGACATAAAACTTCTCCTTTTTTTTGTACTTTTTTTTCTTTCTTTTTTTCCTTTTTTTTTACTAGAATGG
>BMAC01000286.1:849296-868700 GCA_014905375.1 Phtheirospermum japonicum | reverse complement strand
TGATACCAAATGATACAGACGAAGGACCCATTGGATATAACGATCCAAGAACCTTAAGTATAATGATAGGCAGCGGTCACCCTAGATCGAAAATCTAGTTTGATCTTTCCTAGAGCGATATAAACCTTGAACCGTTAGCATAAATTATCCAAGAACCTTGGTATGGTTGAACGCAACAAGATCTTGCTCAAGAATCTTGATAAGTTCTTAAAATGTGAAGTAAAAACTCTACAAAGAGAATTAAACTCACAAGACAAATATTCTGATTTTTATGTTTCTTGTTGTTGCCAAATACATGTGGTTACAATGCTATTTATAGGCTGCAATGGGATGCTTAAGAGTCAATCCGAAATTGGCCTCATAATGACATAGAAAAATGCATGTTTTACCACATTCATTGATTTACTAACTACCTAAGAGACCTTTAGACTAACAAGTATCTCTTAGCTTTCCAAAATGTTGAAAATAGACTATTCTAGAGAAGATTAAAGGTCACTCTTCTTGGGACTAATGTGTTGGACGAAAATTGATGCTCTTATTCTTCATTTTAGGCCTCCAACACATGATTGTTTATATCCCCATATTTAAAGTCGAAGGTAGCCCACCAACTTGAATAACATTCACCAATTGGCCTAATTTGGATAGAACTTGGGCTTGGTCTTTTAATCTCCTTTATTCTCTTAGCCCTAGCTCTTGTAATCGGACCACCATGAAGAACCAAAGGATCCTTGTTGTTGTCATTGGGCAGATTGGACGCATCTTTATCAAAGGTCACCTAGAGAAGTGACTGTTTAAATTGAATGTAATGGCCAAATGCCCAGTTATTAATAATAAAGTTATTGCTTCTTCGTATATTATGGAGTCATGTGATTTGTGGCATGTCACACTTGGACACATTAACATGAAATTGATAAAGAAACTAGTATATATGAATTTGCTAGATAACGTGAAGTTTGACTCGAAACACAAGTGTGAGATTTGTGTCGAAGAAAAAATGGCAAGAACATCTTCCATTTGGTGGAAAGAAGTTATGCTCCTCTAGAGTTGATTCACACTGATATTTGTGATATGAAACTTGTGCAAACTAGAGGAGGTAAAATGTATTTTATTGACGACTTCACAAGATAGTGCCACGTTTATTTACTAAAAGGCAAAGATGAAGCACTTGATGCATATAGAACTTTTAAAAGTGGAGTTAAAAATCAATTGAACTCGAATTAAGGTAACTCGTAGTGATAGAGGTGGAGAGTATGCTTCTCCTTTCGAAGAGTTGTGCGCTGAACATGGCATAATTCATCAAACAACTGCTTCTTATCCACCTCAATCGAATGGCGTTGTTGAATGAAAGAATCGAACCCTGAAAGAATGGATGAATGTCTTGCTAATCAGTTCTGGGTTACCTCCTAACATGTGGGGGGAGGCAATTCTTTCCGCTAACCATATTTTAATTAGGTTACCTCACATGGGAAGGGAGAAGACTCCATATGAATTATGGAAGGTAAAGCTCTTGCTTATAATTATCTCAAAGAGTGGGGGCTCTTGGCTAAGGTAAGAATACTAGAACCAAAGCAAGTGAAGATAGAACCAAAAACCATTGACTGTATCTTCATTGGATATGCACACAATAATGCTACATATAGGTTCCTAGTACACAAGTCAGAGATACTTGTACTTGATGTGACTGAAGGAACAACCATTGAGTCAAGGAATACAGTGTTCTTTGAGCACATATATATCCTTGCAAAGGAAATAGCGAGAACTCTAATAAGAGACCTTGTGCTGCTGAAGATGAAGACGCACCGTTTACAGTTCAAGATGCATCACAAGATGGTGATAGTGACGAGCTAAGGCGAAGTAAGAGGACTAGGACTGCAAAGTCATTTGGTCCAGAGTTCATGATCTATATGTTAGACGATGAACCTCGTACTATTCGTGAAGCTTTCTCTAGTCCTGATGCTCCTATGTGGAAGGAAGCCATCAATGCCGAAATTGATTCTATCATGCAGAATCATACATAGAAATTGGCTGATCTTCCTCATGGTAATCAAACTCTAGGATGCAAGAGGGTCCTAAGGACAAAGTACAAGGCTGATGGCTCAATTGATAAGTATAATACTAGGCTGGTAGCCAAAGGCTTTAACAAAGAGAAGAATACGGCTTCTTTGATACTTACTCACCGGTAACGGGAATCACTTCTATTAGGGTGATTTTGGCTATTACTGCGCTGCACAATCTTGAAATATACCAAATAGATGTGAAAAAAGCATTTTTGAATGGTGAGTTAGATGAAGAGATTTATATGCAACAACCAGAAGGATTTGTAGTTCCTGGTCAAAAGAATAAGGTGTGTAGACTTGTTAAATTATTGTATGGATTAAAACAAGCACCAAAGCAATGGCATCTCAAGTTTGACACTGTGATGATGACCAATGACTTTCATATTAATAAATGAGATAAATGTGTATATGTAAAGGACACACTTAACTCTCTTGTCATTGTTTGTATTTACGTTGATGACATGTTAATTTTGACTAGTGCAAAAACTGCATTCTAGAACAGAACATTCTGGTGCATCCAGAAGGGTGTTTAAAATACTGTTCTGAATTATACTTTCTAAAACGGTATTTGAAATTACCATTCTGGATAGATGATTTTCCACAATACCGTTCTGGAAAGTAGATATTCCAGAACGGTTATGGAAAAATCGTTCTAGATTATGAGACAATCCAGAACGATATTCAAAAACCGTTCTGGAAAGTGTACATTTCAGAACGTTATTTGAATACTGTTCTGGAATGTACGTCAATCCAGAACGGTCTTAGTAAGACCGTTCTCAAAAGTCTTTTCCAATTTAATACCGCGTAAACAAAAATTGTTTGCCGCCCATATTTTTACTTTCCAGAATGGTTTATATAAAACCGTTAGATTTAATCGCCGATACAGAACGATAAATAAAATACCATTCTCGGTTCTCATTTAACAATTTACTAACCATTTTTTCCATAGTGTCGATCATTTTGTCAAACACATTTCCCTCATCTTACCTGTTTTTCACTATTCTCATTCAAGAAAAAATTTCCGCCGCTCCCAGCTGACACCTGAAAAAGACGATGTATAATTGAGTTCATCGTCCGTGTTTTCTCTTGCAGATTCGAACCCATTGCTGATTTGGAAGGCGGCCTCCATCAGGTTTTCTTCTTCTTCTAGGGTTTATGTTTTGTTCATATTTTCTTTGTCACTTGTATAATTGAGTCGATCTACTTGTATAATTGAGTGTATCTTCTTCTTCTAGGGTTTATGATTCAAACACAATTTTTTTGTTTTCTTCTAAATCTAGGGTCTCTGTCAGATTCTTAGTTCTCGAGTGTTGACAATTTTTTGGATCACCACTTCCAATAATACTTTTGTTGGCATCTATCTTCAAAACTTGAAATAGGCCAACATAAAGAACACCTAAGTTCAAGTCAGGTTAGATTCCTCCTCTATTTTCATGATTTTCCAGAGCTCAAAAACTCAAGTTAGATTCCTCCTCTAATTTCTTTTTCTCATTTGTATTAATAATTTAATTCAGAGAGTTGTATAGTTCCAATTTTAAGTGAAAAGTTTTGTTGGGTTCCAATTATCAGAATTGGGGTATTCTGTATTGTTTCATCACAAATATCGCTTCTTTATATTAATTGATGATGAAATAAAAGCCCACTTGTGTGTTTTCGGTTTATAAGACTGAAACAAAAAGCAAAGAAAGATTTAATATTTCACTTTTTTTTTACTAGGAGAATTAGTATATGGGTAACCATTTTGTTTCAGCCATTTTCATTTTTTTTTTTGAATCAAAAATCATTCTTCATAGTATTTTCAGAATTGGGGTATTTGGTTCATCACAATGATCGATTCTTTATATTAATTGATGATGGGATTGAAGCTTGTTTGTGTTTTTTTATAAGATTGAAACAACAAAAATGACTTGATTTTCTCATTTTTTTTCTTTACCAGTGGAAATTTGTATTTGGGTAACCTTTTTGTTTCGGCGATTTTTTTTTTTAATAAAAATGCTGACATTGTAGTATTTTCAAAATTTGGGTATTCTGTATTTGTTTCATCACAAATGTCGGTTATTTATATTAATTGATGGTAAAATATAAGTCTGCTTGTGTTTTTTCTGTTGATAAGATTTAAACAACAAAAAAGATTTGATTACTGTAATGGCTTGTGTGTTGGTTCTTGATTGATCATTCAAGTATGGTCTAAGGATGTCATATATAATTACAATATTATTATTTTAAAATCCCATATAAGTAATGTTGGTCATCTGTAGTTTCTTCTTATTAATAACACAAAAACTGTTATTAATAATATTTGTTTAGTTATGTAGTGCTTTGATATTATCTTCTAATTATTTATATTTTCATTACATGTATGTTCGAAGCAATTTATCTTCTAATTCCATTCAGGCTATTAAATAAGGAGCAGATGTCAAAGCAGTTTATATGTTTGAATTTCTTAGGACTTTCTGAAATGTAGTGTTATTAGCATGCCATGCTCATATGAATGCTTTTGCACCATATGGATAAGAAATTATTATCAAGAATACGACGGCATTGCGAAGTTGAGGTCCAGATTATGAGCTGTTAGTTTCAACTATCTTTAAGAAATATAGGGTAAATATCATTTTATGCCCCTGAAATCTAGGCAGCACCAAATAGTGATTCTCAGTTGGATCTAGTTTTTATTCCATAAATTGATTATGTTCTGACTGAAAAGTTGAGTTATAAAACTCGTTTGAATTTCACTAAAGTACTAAACTAAACCAAAAAGCCTTATATTTCTGAATCTGTGTCTTTTTTGTTTACCTTTGTTCAGGTTGCATCTTTCCCATTTGACGACCACAATTGCCCTCCTAATGAACTTATAAAATTATTTTGCCAAAGTGCTTACTCATGGTTGAAGGAGGACATATTGAATGTGGTAGTTGTTCACTGTAAAGCTGGGAAGGCAAGGACAAGTTTGATGATATATAGCCTTCTTCTGTTCTTAAAGGTAAAAGCATAGTCACCTAGAAAATCAACACACTGCTTTTGTTCTATGGGCAAGATTAGCTTCTTTTTTTTTGTCATTATTTTTATGTTGTCATTAACTGCAGTTTTTCCCATCTGCCGAGGAGTGCATTAATTACTATAACCAGCAAAGATTCATTGATGGGACGGGTCTCATTCTTCCAAGCTAGATTGTAAGTCAAATCTGCCGCCACGAACGTTACTAATGGTGCAAGAAAAAAAGATAAATCCTCTGCCGGTAAGAACGTTGATGGCGGATACAAATCGGGCCCGTTGGTGTGAAAGACGTATCCTACTCTGGATCATTTTCTTCTGGTGACGACGATAGCAGAGATTCGGACAAGGGACAAACTGACGAGTCGCGAGCTCATCTGCAGAAACAGGTGATGATCATGCAAGGTTTTTGTTTTCCTATTTTACAGTATATATTACTATTAATAATCAAAATGATTAACTTATTAAAATGTGCTTTTTTATAATTATTATTAATTAATTTCTTCAAGATGAAAATGATATTAAAAATTGGTGTTTTTTTTTTATTAATCTCTTCAAGATGAAAATGATAAACTTATTAAAATTCACTTTTTTTTTTATTAATTTCTTAATAATGAAAATGATAAAATTATTAAAATTCACGTTTTTTTTATTAATTTCTTAATAATGGAAATGATAAAATTATTAAAATTGACTCTTTTTTTTTTTTTTTTTTTTTTTTTTTTCTTTTTATATATCTTCAAGATGAAAATTACAAACATATTGTCTCTATTTAGGGAACAAAGGTGATGAAGATACAGATGTTGAGAATTTTTTTGAAAATATTTAGCCTCGACTCAAGCATCGGCTCGAGTAATGACATTTCAACAGACGATTGGACCAGCTCAGATAGCGCCGGGCCTGAGATTAATTCTGGCACCGTTGCTGCTGGTCGGACTCAATATGAGGCCCGTCAAAAGAGTTACACTTGACTTTTAGACTTTTACTTCCATCACATATATAGGTGAAGACCTCCTTGCCACCCATTGTATTTTAATCTATTAAGTAATTAATATTCTTCAGGGTCCACATTTTATTCCCCCCTCGTTTCCTCATTTTTGCTTGTATTGATTACTAATTTAAGTCAAACATAACTTATGATGCATAAAGGTCAGCCACCAGACAATATGATATAATAGGAAGATAATTTCATAGTAGTTTCAGATTTTCACACTAGTTATATGTTAGAGAGAATATTGGCACTTGAACAATTATTGTGAGATCCCTTTTGGAAAATAATTGTCTGATAAGTAGGCTAAACCCGAGACATTTTGTTACAAGTCTCTGATGCACTGTTAGCGAAGGGCATAGGATGATGTGGAGAATTGAGATAGTACACTACTGACCATGTTTTGCATCTGGTTTACCTTCTCCTTGTGTATATTTGAGTGTTTGCCTGGAGATATAACTGATGCGTAAATCAGAACAGAATGGCTTACCAACCCATTGCACACAATCTGCTTGTTGTATTGACATGGTGTCAAATGGACCTTCCAAAATATCACTTTTTTTGTTTAAATTTTTATTATATATTTATTTTCTTAAATTCCTGCTTATTGTTTGACTTCGTTTTATATCATTACGATGTAGAGAAAATCGATCTATATGGCAAATGATGATATTTAAATCTTATCCTACACACTGATTGTCTATGTTGACAAAAAAACTCCGCTTATTATCTGATGCCATGGTTTATCTTGGATTTTAATACCGGTTTTTAGAATGGTGTAACTTTGACATTGTTTTTGTTTTGATGTTGAATTTGAATTAGATTTATGTTGGTGACCTTAAGAATTTTTACCCAATGATGAGAAATGGCAAACGGGCGGACTAAAATGATGCCGTGTTGAGTGTCTGCGTGTTTCCTCTTCTGGAATGTCTCTGAGATTTTGATTTTCTATAAAGCATATTTAGTCTTCGATGCATAATTTGATGATATATTTCTTGTTTTTCTTATCTGTGATTATGCTGTGATGAACAATCTAAATTAGGTCTGGACATATGAAACTTGTTCGTGATTGTTTATCCGAGTTATGAGCAGATTGTTTTGTGTAGTTATCATATTCTGATTTAATGGTTTTGCCCTAATTCTCCCTTTACATCTGCATAAACTAAGTTTTTGCATCACATTTGTTGTGTTCTTATCCCTATTTCTGTACATTTGATATTTCTGACTTGTTTAGGTATCCAATTGTTGGCTATGATGATTCAAAACTACCTATTTTCTGAGTGGAAATTTTCCTCTTTGATTATAGATACCAATGGATCCTTCTGAGCCTGGTACACAATTATCTAGTTTTGCATGCTTTTTAGATGTGTTAAAAAAATTCAATTGATTTTTTCTTTTATTGAACCATTTTGGTGATGATCGCCGATACGGATATGCAAATGACGATTGTAAATATCTAGACTACAATTATCTGACCAATGGTTAAATCGTTAAAAAATTCTTTTAGCAGTGTTGGAGCTTGTAGCTTGTTTAATGTTATTAGTTATTGAACTGAATTTGCAGAATGTCTCCTTTAATTAAGTAGTGCAATGTTTGTTAATGTATCGAGAATAGGTTAATCTCAGCCAGTCATCGGTTAATCTCATATTAGAATCTTCGGACAAAGATTTGAAACTCTGGCATTGCAGGTATGGAATTTGTATAAGGGCCCCGATTTCCAGTTTCGAATAATCTTTCTCAAAAAGTATACTTATGTCGATATTATGTAGATTTGAGCTGCGGCTTAGCATATCCGTTAGTCCGGGAAATCTCCCTATAATGTCTTTGCTGAGGAACACCGGCAATAAGTCCTTTTCGTTTACGTTCGCAATGCAGTCATTTATTGGTTTCTGATATCAGGTTCGTTCGCAATTTGATTTTTTTCCCAAGTGGTTTTTAATTTTGACAATTGGGCAAATGATGATACTTGGATAAATTTTATAAARTYAATTGTTGCTATTTATTATGGATATCAAGTGAGGTGCGTGTTGAAGGCTTGAAGACGCTTGATTACTTTGATAATGTGTTGCATAAAATGAGGTTTACCGGGCAAGCAGATGCGCTTACTTTTGATGGCGAGGTAGTTTCAGTTTAGTCTAAGGCCAGGACATTTGTAGATTTCGCTAAGTTAGAAAAAAAAACTGATCGGCTTTTTTTAATTCTAAAAAAAAATATCCAGGTTAACCGAACGTATTTGAATACACCACCAAAAATCTCGATTATAGACCACGGGAAAAAGAGAACATTCGTGTCGCGTAAACAAGGTCTCCTTGGTGCTGGTTAGCACCTCTAAATCAACTTATTATCGATTATTACATAAACTACCCCTCTTTTTTAGCTCAATTACAAAAAAAAAGAAGGTATTTATCTTTCAAAATTACAAATATCCGATTTTCAAAAAATAATTGGACTTAATTGTGATTGGTCAAAGTTCAGGGGTTTTGAATGAGGTTTTGATCGGGAATCGTATATTATCCGTAATTGTTCTGTACTATGAAATGCCTGAGAACAAGTGAAGTATTATTGATCTCATTTGCCGACTCATTATCATGTTTAGGACATCAAGGACCTCAGCAGCAAAAGACGTTGGAAAGGCTTACTAGTGTATATTTCTTTACCTATGAATACATCTAGATCGTTTGGTCGTGATTAGTCTAGTAACAGTTAGATGTATATTCATAAAAACGTACCTATACAATCACTAATATGCTTGCCCCATCTCAATAAATGTCAATATTAGTTTTAGTAAAAAGTTCAATTACAAAGGTAAGATAATTGGGGTTTACTCGAACCAAATAACATAATATTTTGTTAGCTGATCCTATATTGGCTTCTGTCACTCGGTCTACTCAACTATACGGATTCTATCATTTTCATACAGATCCTCCTTATAAAATTGAAAAATAGAAAGCACTTTTACTTCATTATTCTGAGCTTTTTATTGACTAATTATTACTTTTGTTTACAGTTAGCAGGAAAGGAGTGGTCCCAGGTTATTGAGGTTTGTGCTCTGCAATTTCACAGCGCTTTATGAATTGAAAGGAGTGGTCTCATGTTCTCTTACTACATTGTGGGGAACTCTTCACCCTTATGCTCGTACTTGGGTCAGTCTGACTTAATAGTTGAATTGATAGAATTGCCACTTTTATGTTTGTACTCGTGCTTGTTTATAAGTTAAGGATTCATTCATCTCTGAAGTGGAAATAATATATAAGTACGAACTTATGTTAAGCTCGAGGTGTGGATGTTAAACTTGTAACAATTACTTGATTTAATAACGTTTCTTAATTATTATGATTTCAATGAGGATTTGGTGTTTTTAATAGTATTGTATATTTGATGTTTTACATTTGATGAAAGCGTTATAAAAATTCAAATTTCTAAAACCTTTTTTTTTTGGGAAAAGACGTTGTAAAAGTGTGTTTATACTAGAACATATATTAAAAATGATGTTCTAAAAGGAAAAACTTTTTAGAACGTCTTTTCTAAATACCATTCTAGAAAGTTACTTTCCAAAACGGTATTTTATAAAATAGCGATCTGGAAAGTTATACTTTCCAGAAGGGTTTTTAGAAAAGACGCTCTAGAAAGTATAACATTCAAGATCGTTATTTTTGAAAATACCGTTCTGGAAAGTTATACTTTCCAGATCGGTTTTTCGAAACATGTTCTGGAATGTCATACTTTCCAGAACATCTTTTCTAAATACCGTTCTGGAAAGTGTCACATACCAGAACGGTATTTTGAAAAAGACGTTCTGTAAAGTGGCGGATCAACATGGCATGGTACCATTCTAGAAAAAAAATATTTTCTAGAACGCCTTTTTTTTTACCCTTCTAGAAAGCCTGCCAATCCAAAAGGGTAAAAAAAGGAGTTCTGGAAAGTACATACTTTTTAGAACTATATCACTACAAAAGGCACAGAAAGGCGTTCTGGATAGGCAGAATTACCCTTCTGGATATGTGGTTTCTGCACTAGTAAGTAACTCTCATGATGTGGTCATAAGTATAAAGAACATGTTAAAAGAGAACTTTGATGTGAAGGATATGGGGTTAGCCGATGTGATTCTTGGGATCAAGATCATAAGGAATTCAAACGGCATAGTTCTTTCTAAGTATCACTATGTAGAAAACATACTAAAGAAACTTAATGCATTTGATAGTGAAACGGCTAAGACTCCATTCGATGATAACCTTCGTTTAGTGAAAAATAAGGGTGATGTAGTGACTCAACTGGAATATGCTAGGTTTATTGGAAGTCTCATGTACCTTTTCAATTGTACAAGACCGGATCTAGCTTATTCAGTGAACAAACTAAGTAGGTTCACGAGTAATCCGAACAGTGATCACTGGAAAGGGTTAACTAGAGTAATACGATACTTGAAATTTACCCAGAGTTACGGGCTGCATTATACAAGATATCCATAAGTTATAGAAGGTTACTGCGATACCAACTGGATATCAGATTCTAAGGATTCACACTCCATAAGTGGGTATGTCTTTACCATCGGTGGGGGTGTTGTGTCTTGGAGGTCCACTTAGCAAACATGCATAGCCCGGTCCACCATGAAATCAGAGTTTATAGCCATGGATAAAGTTGGTGAAGAGGTTTAGTGGCTTCAAAATCTTCTTGAAGGTATTCCATGTTGGAGAAATCCGGTATCACCGATTATGATACACTGCGATAATCAAGTTGCTATCGCAAAGGCTTATAATGAAATGTATAATGGTAAATCAAGACATATTCATCGGAGACATAATACCGTCAGAGAGTTGATCTCAAGAGGTATAATTTTTGTTGACTATGTGAAGTCAAAGGAAAATTTAGCGGATTTGTTTACAAAGAGTATAAATTGAGACTAATTGTATACATTGCTAGAGGGAGTGGGAGTAAAATACACAACAAAGAATGGTCTTCAGTGGATACCCAACCATGATGACTGGAGATCCCAAGAACTTGGTTCAAAGGGACAACCAAACTTTAGAATGTTCTGTTTTGAATACTTGGTACTTAGCCAAGAGCTAACCCATCCTTAGAGATCATATCCAAATGATATTCCTGATGAAAGTGGTAAGGGTAAGTCTTGGACTTTTAACGACGATCTATACTGAGTCGAACAATTTCTCTTTTAAAAATTAAGATCCAATTAAACGATGCACGTTTACTTTGAAAAGGTTTAAGTTCTCCAGCAAGAGAACGGGGTCACCGTAGACTGGCAAGTTAACTCGAGTCGAATCTCTCGAGGAAGGCTAATCGGAAGTTATTTAAGTGTTTGTTTTTACGAATGAGAAAACGATAAAAAGGCTACGCTAGACACGCGGACAAAAGGGTTTTGGTTTGAGAATTTTTATATCTAAAAGCGAAGACTTATACAACGAGCAATTTAAAACTAATCTTGCAAATAGAGCGTCAATCTCCTTGCAAGAGCTTAACTAAAGTTTATAAAAGTTTTAACAATGAATTTTAAAATGAAATCGAAAACCTTTTTAAAGATTAATAAAACGGGGGTCTAAAGCCTTAGAATCGTCTCCACGATCAATCGGCGTTTCATCGAACACTTAGTCTACAAGTTGGGTTCGTCAGTCCCAATGTGTATATTAAACGTCCGCCAACCCCAATCGATGGTTCTAAATGATTCTAGACTATAGACCCGTAAGTCCTAACTAACAACGACAAATCCAATATCACAAACTCAAAACAAGAATTAATCATGATTGAATAAAAAAGTAAATATAGTGAACAACTAACATCCATGAACAATTAAAATAAAACCGAACACAAGAGCATCACCAACAAGTGCAATAATCCAACGTAAAACTGAACTACCAATCATAAGAGCATCACAATCCAACAAACAACACATATTCAATAGAAACATGAATTGGAATAGTAAAACAAGAGGAATATCAAAAGCTTACTAATGGAAATGGAAATTGCCAATGTTCAAACTAAGAATCGCACGAATCAACACTAATCTACGACCAACGTCTGAGCAATGATTAACGATCTATAATCTACCAAAACTGAAAAGCTAAAGTTGAAATCTGGAAAATGGGAAGATAAAATGAAGAACATTTCAAGAACTCTCTTGGGTTGTCATCCCCAAGAGGTTCGAGAAAAGGGTTTTTGTCCCAGTCTGTCACGTACCGGATGGTGGATAGTGGATGATATCTCAGCCTCTCTTCCTGGTCTTTTGTAGCCTTCAAGAAACCCTTTCGTAACTGAAAATCTTTTTCAAATTTTGAGTTTGTAATGCTTGAATCCGACCGGATGGTCTGAAGAATCCGACCGGATAGAGTTTTCTATCAGGAAAGTGATGACACTGGGTAACCCAGTATGGACGACATACCCAGTGTTAGCGGTAATACATCAGCCAATCCGGTCGGATGTCAGATCCATCCAACCGGATGTGAGTCCAGTAGGAAACATCCGGCCGGACGTGACTTTAGCGGGTCAATCCAGTGTGCTGACACTAGGTAACCCAGTGTCAGAGGTAATACACCAAATCGGAGCCCATTTCTTTGAAACTCCACTTGCGGGCCCACCCTCGTCCATCTTAAGATCAAAACACTCAAAAATCCCTAAAATAATCATTAAAAATGATAAAATAATTCGGATATATATATACTATATATATTATATATATTATATATATATATATATATATATATATATATATATATACGTAAATATGCTCAATCTACCAACTTATAACAAAACTAACAACAAATCTAAACTAAAACACTATCCAAATATATACAAAAATCATGACAAATACGAGCGAATCATATACCTATTAAGGTGGACTACAGCATGATACTTGCTGATAGACAAGGTCACCTATTTAAGTGCAGAGGAGTGGCCGCCTCGACCGGAGCACTTAAGAATCCAAGAGTGTTTCAAAGGCCAAAATGGACACAACTTAAGAGCTTGAGAAGTGGTGCAAATGTTGTTATGTGAGTATCATTGTCTCGGTATGCTCGTAAGAGGATTAGTTCAACGTCACTGTCAACTAGGCCGCGAGTTTATTCGATGGTACTTCACTAGGAGGGTTCAAAGCCAAAAGCTACCCCAACCAGATGTAATAATGTTTTGCCATGTAATTGTGGTGTTTCTCTCGTGTTTTTAATAATGGTTTTATGTTGTTTTTAGTAGTTTTGAATCAGGTTTTGTTAGGTTATTCGTTTGTTTTCTCATTTTGTTGATTTTTGTATTTCTTTTTTATTTTACACTTAATTTGATTAAATGGGTTCAATTAAATTGAGGTTTGGTGAAATTCTTGGGTTTTTATGTTCAAAATTTTCATTTCATAGGTGGCTCAATAATTTGAATTCAAGACAAGGCATGAAAGCCCAAAACTCAAGACAAACCATGCCAAGACGTGCCAAAATCTGCGCCAAGAGCAAGCTCTTAATTGGCCAAACAATCTGGAATGATAGCCAAGACTTGCCATGGCAAGCCAAAACCAACGCCTGCCGCGAGTCCCGCGCACGCCTGCGCGCATCCGCCCACCACGCCCGCCCGCCTGCGCACATGCCTGCCAGCGCCGCGCGCATGCCTCAAGAAATGTCATGCCAACTCCCACGCCAGGCCGTGCCAACCCCCACGCCAGGCCCAGTGCCCATGCTTGCGCGCCAGCTCTCCCAGCCCCCATATCTGCACGCAAGCTCGCCCACTCCTACGCCCAACCTAGAGCCATCTCGAGCCGAATCGTGCCAAGAACCTAGCCAAGTGGCTAGGAAGGCCATTTCGGGTCAAACTTGGTCAAACCCAAGAAATCCAAGTCTTAAAGGCCAATTTGACCCATTTAACCCCAATTAAACCTAGTATAAATTGAACACAACTCTCATTTTTGTAAATCATCAATTCTCCTCCCAACTCTTAGATGGGTTTGGGGTTTAACTTCTCTCTCTAGTTTTTAGATTTACTTTCTCTCTCTAGTTCTTAGATTTAATTTTAAACTTTTCCTTGGGTTTGTAAGCTCAAGAAGAATTCAAGTCATCACTTGGATTTTATTTTGATTGTAATTTCATTCAAGCTTTTGGATTCTCTTTCCTAATTCAAGTAAGTTTTTCATTATTTTCTTCATTTTTCTTCAATCTCAAGCTTGTTCTCCAATTTATGCATTTTGCCTTAGCTCTTAGATTAGTTGTTGGATTTTATGATTTGGCTATGGAATCTAGGTGAGTGACACACCAAGATCATAGATCGAGTCCTTGATCATTTTTATTTTGAGTATTTCATATGCTTTATTTTGGTTTTTATTTTCATGCATAATTTTATGTTAAATCCTAGATATACTCTTCGTTTCTAGTTATTTCTCGTAAAGTTTTTAACTTTCACGTCAGCTTTTATTGCTCTTTCCATTGATGCTTTCGATATTTGTTATTTCGCATTATTAAAGTTTGAGAAAAATCTTTTTTACCTCCTGAACTATGGTCATTTTGACACTTTGCCTCCTAAACTTTTTTTTTCGTGCAAATTACCTCCTAAACTGTACAAATTTTACACTTAACCTCCTGAACTTACGTTTTTGGTGGAAATTCTAGTCGGATCTCACTCGTGTGACATGCACGTTAACATATAAGGGGTAAAATTGACTTTCAATCTCCTCCTCATGACTCCCGCTCAAAATAATGGCACGTGAGCACTACGTAGGTTCCAAATCCTATGTGTATACATATATTAATGTGAATATTATTTTAACAAGTCACACGAGTGCTCACGTGTCATTGTTTTGAGCAGGAGTCATAAGTAATAGATGGAAAGTTGGTTTTACCCCTTATATGTAAACGTGCATGTCACACGAGTGAGATCCGACCAAAAAATCCACCAAGAATGGGAGTTCAGGAGGTTAAGTGCAAAACTCGTATAGTTTAGGAGGTAATTTGCACCAAAAAAAAGTTTAGGAGGCAAAGTGTCAAAATGACCATAGTTCAGGAGGTAAAAAAGATTTATCTCTTAAAGTTTTCATGTTCATGCAAGCATAGTTATACCTTAGGTTGTTCTAGTTGTACTTTGTTGTTTCCTTGCTTTTTATTGCTTGCAATTTAAATACGGTATACGCACGAGGCATACGAAATACTTGCATTTACGTTCATAGACTTAGTTTATCTTCATAGTTAGTCATAGTCTTAGTTTATTTTTGTTATTTCCATTTATTTTCGTTTCCCTTCATTTTTCTCAAGCTAAAAACACATCGATTCCTACAAATCAATCGAATTCCGATAATACCAAGCCATGAACCCCTTATATTTTCATCAACACTAAAAATCTACTCTTCAAATAACATTTTATGTAGAAACTGAGCAATTGAGTCACATGCATCATACATTGATTTTCACTCATTTGGGGGATTGTTGGGGATTTGGGTATTTAGGAAGTTATTTTTGGTAACTTTGATCCAATATTCCAAATATGTAATGTTCGTTGTTTCCAAGAAAGAGCTTCACATTCTTACTCTACGTTGAGAGTAGATGAACATGGTATATTCACTTTCACAAATCCATGTTGGAATGAGTGAGTAATTAATGTTCAAATTTGGACATTTAAGAAGTGAATTTCTAGGTTGAAGAGGTAATGGGATTTCTATTTGAGATATGGAAAGTCCCACATTAGAAGGAATCTCATTACTAGATAACTTTACTAAATGAAGTGAGATGGGCATTGGTTACAAGTTTAGTAGGGATGGGAGTCCCCACACACGCGCCACCATCCGCCACCCGCCTGGCTCAGCTCGGGCTCGTGGCTTGCGTCTTTCACATTCTTTCGCGCCACGTGGTTTGTGGTTTATCCTTGTTGGGCTTGGGCTTATGTTTTGGACCTTTTCCAAAACCTTCTAGTCTTTCTTGTGGAGAAAGATTAGGAGTCTAACTTGTATTCCTGCGATTTACTTCCTTATTTAATGGTTATCTCTCAACTATAAATACCACCCCCTTTGCGGTGTAAATTCATTCATCCAAAAACCATCAGTATCAAAGTATCTCATAACTTCCCTACCTGCCTCACGCATTACATAGTTTGCAACTAGGGTTTTGCTCGGTTGTCTGCCTACTTCTCATTCGCCAGGTTGACTGGATCGTCTGCTCCGTCCATCTCCGTTCGTCGTTGTATCTTGGGAGATTTGTTGCTATAAAACCGTGAGCACTGAGTATAGGGCAACAAGAATCCTAAGGAAAGAGTTCGCTCACCTCGACATCTTTCTTTTTTCTGTTTGTTTTTTGTTGTTTGCTGTTTCTGTTAGTTTGATTATTTTCCCACTTTTATCCCAATTTTACAATTGTATTCCCAATATATCATTTATATTCTAATGTTACATTAATTTCTGAAAATCATATAGAACATTATTTTATCAATTGGAGACACTGGAACAAGCTACGACTTTGCAACACCATCGAGTAAACGAGGCATTGCTGATTTAGTTGTTGATGACAATGATGGTCACTACTACAAAAATCGTCATTGGAACAGGGCTATATGCATCGGTTGTTGTAAACAACCGATGCCTAATATCGTGCGGGGTCTTTTTTATAATTAAAAAAAGTTATAGGCATCGGTTGTCCCCCAGAAACCGATGCCTATAGTCGAGCGGGTTTTTTTTTATAATAAATAAAAGTTATATGCATTGGTTTTCTAAAACAACCGATGCATATATAGTCCGGAAAAAATTAATACCATCGGTTAATTCAAAACAACTGATGCTTATAATAATAAAAAAAATCTAAAAATTTCATTTGAATAAATGGGTATCGGTTGTGTTCAAACAACCGATACTTATAACCCAATACGAGCATCGGTTTTTTATTAGAACCGATGCCTATGTAAATTAAATCTGGCGTGCATCGCGGGAAAAAATTAACAAAATTTGGCTGAGCAAAATTTCAAAACCTGGTGCATCTGTTTTTGTCTGAAAACCGATGCATACAATAATTTAAAATTTTAACTCTGTTATTGGAAAACAATAGCATCGGTTTTTCCCCAAATCCTATGCTAATACTTTTGACCTCATACTATATGCATTAGTCTCTCTCAGAACAATCGATGCATATTGTGAATTGTTGTCTTCTCTAAAATGCCATTTTTATAATTGGTGAACAAAAACTCAAATCTCGGAATTGAATCTTCACATTTATAATTGATGAACAAAATTTCAAAACCTATTCCATTATTCTACCCAAATTTCTTTCATCTTTACTATTGAATTTTTAAAAATTTCCCACGAAAACCTAACAACTTATTTTTGCCTCTTTGTGCAGCCTCTTTGTGCACCGTCTCTTTGCAAATTGATCTGCTCAAGGTATGTATTTATTTCTTATTTTTATTATTTTAAATATAATTTTTTTGCATATATATATATGAAAAGGCGTGAAGCAGCACATTTATTTATTCTAGAATTTCAAGAGGTTGTATAGTTCACTCACTGGAAATTGAAAAGGCATCGATGCATTGGGAGATTGAAAAGGTACTGAGAGTTCCAAGAGGTGCACTGAACTTGTATAAATACTCCCTATTTGTGGAAAAAATTAATATTCATCAAAATATAACTAAAATGCACCTTTTGGGCTAAATAAAAATTTAATCTCCATCACAAATAATGGCTGACAACACCATGGAGAGACCGCTCCACAATCTATTGGAATCTCAGGAAAAAAAGCTTGTCGCGTTGATGAAGCAAATGCAGGAAGAACGTTCCGCAGATATACGGAAGCTAGCCGGTCAGTTAGAAGCACTCACCCACATTTTGAGCAGTATAAATGCTATTGGGGTGAGGTGATTCTTTCTATCTCCAAGCTCGAATCCGTTCTCATCACCAAGCTTGGCGCACGGTATGATGATGATGATGTGGATCGTGCTCAGGCAGGGACGAAGAGGAAGGCTACCAACGCTTGAATTTTCTTCCTGCATTTGTAATTTTAATTTTTTTTTGCATTTGTAACTTTTTTTTTGTTAATTCTAATATATATTACTATTTTCAATTACTGCGTGCAATTTTTAAATTAACTACTATGTTCTAATCAATGGTAATAATAATAATTTAATGAATAATTAAAGAGTCAAAATGGGATGAGAAAAAGTGTATAACCACATCATATATTCTTTTTTATTTACATCCTATAGAAGTTAGGTTTGTTTTGAATTGCAAGGAATAAAATTTATAAATAAGTCCAGTTAACATATCATACATGTTATATTTTATTTTACAAGTGAAGCGCCTATGATTTTTGATATAGGTATACAAGATAAGTAGTTTAATAAAAAAATCAAGTAAACAAATGTAGTAATAGAGTAATGCAATTATCATTTGATTTCATTTTACTAATGCACATAAATATAGAATTTATGCATTTAACTAAAATAGTACACTTCCTAAGGCATTTCACTATGTATATTTACAAAATTTACTCCTTCGTGGCCATATCTGAATCTTATTGTCAATCGGACCTGTTGAACAATGCAGGTTCTGAAAATGCAAATAATACTTAAAAAAAGGTTAAAACAATAGATGAACGGTGAATATTGGTGCCACACTTGTCTTTCGATTAATGACTTTGGTTTGCTTAATATAATAATAATTATTATTATAATAAGTCGAACTTGCCAATGTTAATTATAATATAATATGAACCTAGCTAACACTATATATATTAGGTCAAGAAAATAGAGTAATAAAAAATAGTAATTAAAAAAGATTATGAACAAAGTTACATGCATATATATGGAGTTTTCTGGTAAATTAATATTTGCTTCTTTGTTAGTTTATTTATTGAGTTTTTAATTCAATTATGCAGCGATAGATAATGGATCGAAGTTGGATGTATAGTAGACATAATACACTTGAATATATGACTAGCGTAGATTTGTCCTTATTTTTATTAGTATTTTAGTTCGTTTTTCTATTTGTTTCTGGTATAAGTTGGATGATTTAAGCTTAATTCCGTATTTTTATATTCCCAGCTTATTTTACCGTAGTTTGATTATAATTGATGAGAATAGGTGATTATTCGTTGTTTTTCACCTTACAGCTAAGTAACCAGAAGAGTTCAGCGCGTAGATAGATGAAGTTCGATGTTCAAAAGTGGAGAACGAGCTTTCCGGTGAACAAGTAGCAGAAAAATCGAGAAAATGAGACGTACTCTCAGTAGCGTCGATCGACGCGAGCATCGACGCTACGTCGACGCGGACCCTGCCCGCGACGGTCGACGCCACGAGCCCGACGCAACTTCAGAAGCGTCGATCCAAGAGTCCGTCGGTCGACGCAAGCCGACGCAACTTGCAGTTGCGTCGATCCAAACCCCATCAGTCGACGCCCCGCCCAGTCGACGCGAGCAC
>BMAC01000286.1:830188-842170 GCA_014905375.1 Phtheirospermum japonicum | reverse complement strand
TAGTTAATTCTAGAATTAGTTTAATTAGTTTAATTGTTTCATGCTTGGATATTGGATTTATCTAGTTTATTTATGCGATTGATTTATGCTTAATTCTCCATTTTTAGATTCGTATGATACAATTGCTTCATGGTAGTTTCTTATATTCATGCTTTTAGATTCGTTGTTATTAATTCCTAGTTCTTAAGTTCGAGTAGTTTGATTGTGCTCTTAGTTGGTAATCTAGTTTAAGATAATTAGTTTAATTAGTTTTAAACTCAATATTGCTTTAGTTTTAATGATCAAATCAATTCTTCAAAAAAGACCCGATGTACATGTATTTTATAATTGAGAAAAACATCCAAGATACCGAACAGTTGTCCTTGAGAGAATCGACTTGAGTCAAACTCACCACCCTACAAGTTCCTCGTACTCTTGTGAGCAAACTTACGTGTCTTTAAATTAAATATCTTAAAAGGGGTGCACAAAAGTTTGGATCAATATATTCAAGGGGTTGAAAGTTTTTTGAAATTTGTTGTGGAGAATAAAACTAAGTATGATTGGGAAATGATTGTGTGTCCTTGTGTTGATTGTAAGAATCTGAGGCAATTTCGGAGTACAGACCAAGTGAAGAGCCATTTGATACATCTTGGTTTAAAGAAGGTTATTCACGATGGATATGGCATGGTGAAACTTTACCTCCGACTGATAATACAGCTCAATGAAAGCTCCGTCTAAGCATGATACTAGTGATAGTAATACAAAAATGATGAGGATGTAGATAGTGATCGATTAGATGAAATGTTGCATGGTATAGGAGGTGATATCAATAATGTTGCTGCATTTGAAAGATTGCCTGATGATGCTGGAAAACCGTGGTACCCTAAATGTACCAAATTTACAAAGTTATCTTTCATGCTTAATCTATATAACCAAAAGGCAAAGAGTGGATGGGGTGATACGAGTCTCACAGGGTTACTTGAGCTTCTAAAAAATACGTTTCCTGATGATAACGAGCTTCCCATTTCAACCTACGAGGCGAAGAAAATGTTGTGCCCGTTGGGTCTGGAGATCGAGAGGATACATGCATGTTTAAATGATTTCATATTGTATCGGGATGAATTCAAGGATTTGCGGGAGTGCCCAAAATGCGGGGAATCACGCTATAAAAAAAGACAATGATGATGGTGGGCTTGTAAATAAAAAAAGTACCTCCAACCAAGGTGTTGTACTATCTCCCGATTATTCCCAGATTCAAACGCTTGTTTTCAAATGCAAAGGAAGCGAAGAATTTGCAGTGGCATGCTGAAGGAAGGAAAAAGGATGGAAAACTAGGACATCCGGCTGATTCTCCACAATGGAGAAACATTGATAGTAAGTTTCCTGAATTTGGTAGTGAGAAGAGAAATCTTCGTCTTGGACTATGCACGGATGGAATGAACCCACATAGAAACATAAGCAGTCGTCATAGTACTTGGCTTGTTCTGTTAGCAATTTATAATCTTCCTCCTTGGCTATGCATGAAGCGCAAGTACATCATGTTGTCTGTTTCACCCTGAAAAAATTGCACCAAGAACACCTGCTGCTTCTCTGAGGATATCCTGACCTGCTTCACCAAAAACACGTTAGAAAGGACCACCGGGGGATTTCTGGTGGAAACCTCTCCAATGCTTAAGTCAGTTAAGCAGTTTTCGTATCAGAATAACTCAAATGAGAATGCTCAGAATGTCACCCTCCCTCAACCTTGGGGCTGAGATATTTATAACTTTCACCAGGTGGGGCCTTTCCGAGATCCTGGAAACAAACCCGTGAATCTCGGGCCGATACTCAAGACGACCTGACCAAGAGGTTTCCTCACGGAGAACCAGCCATCTCGGTCGCTAAATTCTCCAAATACTCAACCTGACCTTCTAAAACCTTGTTCAAGGATTTAGATCAAGGTCGGGGTAATTCTTATAGGGCTACAAGCTCGTCTCCTATCTCTTTTTTCTTCTCTTATGGCATCAGTTGAGCTCGCCCCAACCAGGTCTACCCGAGCTATTTTGCGATTGGCCACCAAATTAGGTCGTACTAATCAGTCCCCCCAGAATGGTTGGGGATGAGCTGTAATGCTCGGTATTTCACCTTGGTGGTTGAGATCCACCACACGTCTCCTCAAGCATCATGCTGTGACACACATCATTAAATGCACAGATCCCGCCAAGTCCTCTTACTCAGAATAAATCATGCCATTTTGGGGATGGGCTACAACGCCTCGTATTCCACCTCAGCGGTTGAAACTCACAATGTGTCCTTTCAAGTACTGTACTCTAACACGCATTAAATACACGGATCCCGCCAAATCCCCTTTTTCCTAAAAACTCATTTTCAAAGTCTTTCACTTCCCTCCTTTTGCGATTTATTCCACCCTCTCTTTCTCTGCACTTACTTTTTCTTTCAATAACTTCCTGCGCTTTTCTTTCTCCGATCAAGGCTTTTCTCCTCTTAGAACTAGGTACTTTCTCGTCTTCCTGCAAATTTTAATTATATCTTCTTCTACTTCTACTGCTTCCTCATCTTGGTGGTCAACACCACCCTTCTTCCGGTAATGATCGGGATAACATAGTCTCCACCGTTAGTGACCAAACTCTATGGGATATACGATCTAAATTCCCTATCTTTAATGTGTTCTCCTTCACAAACCAGATTCCAGCGAGAGAGCTTCCCAACCGCCCCAGGGTTATTTAACCTTTTTTGTTTATCAATTCCAGGAGGGGTTGAGTCTCCCCATCCATCCCTTCATTGTCGAAACTCGATAAATCACTAGTATATGTTAAAACTCGTAGTAAAATTTTTCTTGTTGTTGGAGTGTAAGAGTCAATTTTATGTCTTGAAGTTTGTATATCTGGTAAAGTTATTGCATTTTGTTTCTAGTAATATACATATCTGGCGAAGCTTGCTGCAATGTAGTTTGTTTGTCATCATTTTTATGAGGCCGAGTTACTTATTTATTTGTTGTTGCTGGTTCAGCGGGTTTAAAACAATTTATCATTCTTTTGAAATATCATAAATATACTTTAGATTTTTAAGGACTTAATTTTCTGATTGTCAAAGGAACTAAATAGGCTCGAAGATTACGTAATTTTACATTTGTTTATTATCCACATAAGGAAACATTTTAGCTCATATCATGTCCGCGTGTCTGTTCTTGCACGTGTTTTAGTGGTATTTAAAGATGATTAATGATGTTGCTATGCCAAATGTCAATCAACAACTCTAGTGCGTTGGTGTTATCTGACCTATCACCAGCACTAAAGCATGCTGGACCAAATCTTCTGTTTCCAAAGAAGAGATACCAAATGGATCGATTAGTAAGCCCACTCAGGCAAAGATGAACCGCTCTCAGGTTTGTCACTTAATTTTCCTTTGTGATCGTGCATACGAGTGTGTCCGATATCGGTTGTTGTCTTATTTTTTCGAATGAAAGGATTACTTGCTTCTGTTATCTGAACCTCTCTTAGTACAGATCTTGGGAAGATAATGACACAAGTTGATGTAATTGTTGCAGAAAATTCAGGATGATCTGAAGGAATTTGGTGAAAAGATTAAACATCATTAGGATAATATCAAACACTTGAAGAGTCTGAAGAATAAGTTAATGGACTTGATTCTTTATATGCGAGGTGTCTGAATTTTCAATTTTCTTTTCATTCCTCTGTTGCCTACAATAACAGAATTTCTGACATATTTCACTCGTATGTATAAAACTTACCCTTAATTCACTGCTAGATATGTCTCATTTTGTAAAACCCATGCATCAAAAACATATTTTCATTTTATTTTATTTATCATTATGCTTCAAAATATGAAATTCTAGTCCCAAGCTCGTTATCATGATCTATTTTGTATATTATCTTTAAATAAAATATGAGTTCTTTTTAATCAAATTAATAGTACATTTATCAAATAAGTTATATAATTCAATTTTAAAACTAATATAACGTATTAGTATTTTATTTTGTAACTACTTAAGTACATTTGGGTAATCTAAGAAGTTATTTGATTTAAAATATTAAGTTCGTCAATTGGGTCAGTTCTTTTCGGACTTTAAACACGAGGCCCAATGACAAGCCCAAGTCCACTAAACCTCAGCCCTAAATTTCCAAAATTAAAACTATCTTTGGTTTATAAACAAATCCAAGACATTTTCACTTTTTTTTTTTCACAATTCTGCTTATACAGCCGCTGTAGGGTAAACTACTTGCTTTTTCTGATTCTTCTCAAGAACATTAACATATTTTCTTAATCCTACTTTACGGCTGCCAATTTCCAACCATACAACCCTGCCAAAATCACCACCGGATCGACACCATCTTCACGCCTTACCACAACGAACACCAAACCAAGCCATTATTTTACTCAAACCCGCAGCCCGACTATGCTGCAACGAGTCTCCAAATCCGAAACGCTTTTCCAGCCAACCACCGAATGCATCCTCACGATCAACACCTCCACAGTCCGATCGAACTCGGGACCCAACAACCCCCACATCAAACCATTCGGATCGCCAAACCTGAAACTGCCAATCCATCAACCACTGGCCGAATCACCACCCAGAGGCCCCACGATTTCAACACCGACGCCGTCCAGTTCAGCCTCGACGAATCGGCTCAATCCAAATCATCGCCATCCCAACCGACGATCTAACAACCACCGGACGAATCGCCACCCAGTGGCCCCACGCAAACCATTCGAGTCGCCTCACCTGCAAACCCCACCGCCTGAATTGTCTGCACCTTCTCCACCGATTTGCTCGCCGATGCTGTGTGTTGTTTTCACCGACAACCGAAGGAGCAATTTCCATCGCCGACCTCGAAATTGGGAGGAAAATCCAGTCGAAGTTGTCATGGTTCATCACCGGAGGACGACGCCGCTTCGCCTGCCTCTGCCGGTGCTGCACCGTTTGCCGATTGCCAATTGCTGTTGCCGTTTTCTGGTTCTGGAAGAAGGAAAGAAAGGAGAAATGGGACTTAGGCTAAATGGGCTGGGTTCTGTCCATTTTATACCCAGCCACCTTTCCAAATTTCCAGATTGACCCCAGAACYTTTAGSCRCTTTTCGATTGACCCCCAGACCTTTGCCATCCTTTCAATTAAACCCACAACTTACCAATGAGCCTAAATTCAACCCCCAGCTTGCCAAAAACCGCAATCCAGCCCCATAAACTTTTTATAAAACAGCATTCCAGTCCTGTTTTACTATTATTATTATTTTATCATTAATATTATTATTATTAACATTATTATTATTATTATTATTATTGTTATTATTATTATTATTATTATTATTATTATTATTACTATTATTATAAATTTTAAATATGAAAAATACTAATTAAACATATTTTCTAAATTGATTAGGTGACGAGCAATAAGGGGACTTAGGATTCAACCAATTACATTCAAATCGATTTTCCACGACATTTTTACGAGGTTGGGACCACCGACTTGTCTTGTGTTAAATTTTATGTGCTCAAATCTATGTGCAATGTATATCATGAAATTCTATGTTTATAAATTAATATAGCGGTGGACWGCAAAAGTTGTCCGTGACCGGGGAAAAGGGTCATTGGGTTTATCCCAGCGTGCTATATCCAATGATTAAAACCAGGGTCTAAAGTGCCTATGACCGGGAAAAAAGGGTCATCGGGGAAACCCGCTGCGTTTTAGCTGCAGTCAACTGTCTTCCACGTTAAAATTATGAATTCTATGGTTAATTGTGCTATTTCTGAGTTGTGTAATTCAACGATGTTTTTTTTTTCCAGGTATGAACGAAGATTTCGATCGGATGGGACACGAGTAGAGGAGTAAAACTTTTAATGTCGGTTTTGTGTTTATAAACTTGTTTCATTGTTTTAAATAAAATTTGAACTAGACATAAAGGAGTATTTTCTAATTATAAATTTCTTTGATGATGATTTGGTTACTTATCCTATGAATATGTCCGCTGCGTAAAGTRTAAAGGTTTTGACATTTATTGTGACGCCAAGGTTTCGTCATATTTTTCTTAAATATAATCCTATTTTGACTAAAGTGAAATCGGGGCGTTACACATTTTCTGTAAAATTGTAATTACATTTCGAGTGATAAATCTTTACTTGTTTTTTTTTTCTATCCATACTTGAACTTCCAGTTGCTATTGGGAAGTATCATACAAGTAGTATCCCTAAAAAGGAAAATGGAGAGCCTATCTCTGGGACAGCGTGGGAGAAATACTTCAGCATATTCACAAGTACGAGAACTCTGTAGTAGCCATTTTGTGTAAGATGAAAGCTAATCTTGAAGCTCAGGCTTCTGGTTATTCATTGACTACATATGTTCTCGGTGTTGTTGCTACACTTGGAAAAGTTGATGATCCTAACCTTAGCCGGTTGGTCTACTTTCTCTATCTTCACTTTTTTTCCCACTTCATACAAACCTTATGCTAACATCATGTATATTTKAATATATAAAACTTAGATATGAGAATCAAGATACACTTATTTTTTCTAGACGTTGAGAATCGAGATATGATTTGCTTGCACAGGGTGGTATAAAACTGAATGTGGACATGTTTATTTTTTTTTCAATGATAAAATATTTGCTGTGAGTACTCTCTCTCTCTCTCTTTTTTTAATTCTGTTTTTTAATCATAACATTTTTTAAGGTGGTGAACACCTTTGGTGATCTTCGTGGAGCCTTAGCTGCTACAGAAAGAATTAGCTCTATTTTATCTAGTGCRAAAATTTATGAAGCTTTAGKTTTTGCTTTAGGAAAGGACTTAAAGAGTCGTAAATTGCACGATCCGAACCTTGAAGCACTTTTAATCAATGCTTCTAACGGGAAAGTGCAAACCAGGAGTGCGGGTTATATGTCTTCCCTAAAATCTGCTAGCCATGTGCATAGCCTTGCACGGTCAGGCGATATCCGCCTCGAAGGTAAAAAAAATGCATGCATGCATAATAAATGTACTTCATGCTAATGGTTTATACATAATTGACTCGGTCATAATTTTAATTATGCCTTGCAGATGTTTATTTCTCATATCCACTAAGGCCTAATGTCTCTGATCTTTTCTAACAAGTTTTAATTTGGTTATGTTTTCTCAAGAATCTTAACATTCAAGATTTTGTTAACTAAATTTGAATTAAACAATAACCGATCAAAGTGCGTGCGTTGGTCATGCAGTGTGTGTTAAAGGAGGCATTGCGCTATCTGTCTTCACAGCGGCTTTCAATGGAATAGATCCCGACACAGTTTGCCTTCTCACCGAATGCTTGCTGTTCGCTTGGTGGGTTTGCGGCATCTACACCTGTTAAATACTCTGACAAAATTTTCTTTATAATAATGCGCTATTAACTCAGGAATATATGAATATAAATATTTAATTATTATGTAGAAAATAATATGGTTTCTGTCAGAAGATTCTGAATAAATAATTTTGAAAATATTATATTATTTAATAGGGATAATCACGAGAACTACCCTCGAGGTTTGGTCAAATGACCAAGAAACCCAGTTAAACTTGCTTACCCTCGAGGTTTGGTCATTGGTATCCAAGGGTCGAAGTATAATCACATAGTAATCGGATTGAAAAAAAAGGAGTAAAAATAGAAATTAATATTGTGACTGATTGATAAAACTTGCTTACACTTTGCTTTTTTGGTGGTTGGAAATAAAAAGTTGTTGAATTATATTTTTGTTATGTTGATGGAAGGATTTGAAGTTAATGATTCGAAATTATTAATAACAAATGTGTGTTCTCATCATTAAAGCTATCTTAGGAGTTATTGTGGTGGATTTCAAATCCACCCATTTGGAGCCATATAAAGCCTATCCTTAAAATTCAAGTCAATTCATCGCAATGCAACCTACAAAATTTATTGAAAAAATTAAAATAGAAATGAATATGAAGAAGGTTAGTACTTAATTCTGGCAAAATGACGTATTTATACAGCCTAATCTCAATAAGTTCTTGGGGCTCGGACGGCGGAAGAAGCTCGTATAACTTTGTAGAATTTATTATCAGGTTAGCTACTCACATTACTTTTATAACTATTGTGGATTCTAGTATTTCTATTTTCTGATATCATGTAGTAAAAAGTAAATTTCGATTATTTGGTTGTCTTGCTTTTTCTAAGACAAAAGAGGCCTTTGTCACACCTATTGAATCATATAGGCTCATTTTTTATTTATATATATTTATTCCTTTGTTATTTTATAATGCAGCTGCAGAACCAATATTGCGGGACAATGCCAAGTTTAAGGGAGAAAGCAGCTTGTGCCTATGGTATGAGATGCATGCAGTTTTAAATTTGCATAAAATTGATCAAGTTCTGTTTTGCTTAATCGACACGTGCTGAAGTGGCAGGACAAGGTCCGAATGATTCTTCCTATCTCAATTGGGGACTATACAAACTTCTTTGCGTCAAAGCATCATGCGAAGAACTGTGGACTTATATTTCGAGGTCCAGAAAATCCAATTAACCCAAATTGGTACGGTACTTTGGAATTTACAATATTTTCTCTCTCTTGCTCTCAGAGTTCTTGCTCCACTCTTTTGAATGGCTGCATACATTTCAGGTTCCCACATTCATATTGCTTACCATGGACGTGCATCATCTATTGTCATCTCTGGCACCCAACATAATCAGCCAAAGGTTTACAAAAAACACTGTTCCTGTTCCTTCTTTACTTACAGGCTATTATAAATTTTGCGATCTACCTCATAGTTTCTTGAACTCTGTAGTCAAGATTTTGTTCTTGCTGTTAATATTTACAAGTATGTTCAAGACTTATGAAATTTTTTTGTTTATTCAAGAGGACAAGGTCACCCAACTACCACTTCCCCGCCTTATTTCGGACCTTCTCGTAAGTTGGACTTTGAAACGGAAATGGTAAACTTTATTCTCCAAAAGAGAAAATAGATAGTTTGCTTTCGTCAAATTGTTAACTAGACCCATCGGGTTTTTTCTCCTGTTTATAAGATGTGGATCTTATTACAATGACCTTCTGGATTTGGAATGAAATATCGTTCTTTATTCTTGAGTGAGTTGTTAAAATGTATTTTAGGGTGCTGTCGTTGGTCCTGGAAATGAATTGGGGAAACCTGTGGATGTAAACGAGCCTGCAAATCATATCTTTGGACTTGTCTTGATGAATGATTGGAGTGGTATTTATGTTTCTCTTTAATTGAACATGCAAGTTGATAAATAATATCATGGAGAAGTTTATAATCAGCTCTGAAACTGATGCTATTAGAAAAGCGTGAAGGTTTTCTTAGGGGAGTGTAATGTTAATGATATGTATTGAATGTACATAACTCGAGATTGTACTCGATTTTAGTAGATATATATATATTTGTTACTTTGTTGATTCTAAATTGCAAGTACTATGATGCACACTCTTTGTTTGTGAATGTGTTTGTGAATTTATTTGATTGATTATAATGAATGAGAAATTATGGCCAATCTGGTGTATTTGTTGGTTAATTTGTATTTGGCATAAGTGAATTTCATTTTTTTTTTTATTTTTTTACTATTTTCCATAACGGTTTTATGAAACACCGTTCTGGAAAGTATAACTTACCAGAACGGTATTTAAAAATAACATTCTGGAAAGCGCGACCATTCTGGAAAGTATAACTTTCCAGAACGGTGTTTTCCAAATACCGTTCCGGTGAGTACTACTATCCAGAACGGTTTTTTAAAATACCGTTCTGGAAATTTGCGCTTTCCAAATGTTTATTTTCAAATACCGTTATGGAAAGCGCGACTTTCCAGAATGGTATTTGAAAAAACCATTCTGGAAAGTGGCGGATCATATGGGATGGTACCATTCTAGAGCAGAAAAATTATTTTCTAGAACGCCTTTTTTTTTACCCTTCTAGAAAGTCTGCCAATCCAGAAGGGTAAAAAAAGGCGTTCTGGGAAGTATAGACTTTCTAGAACTATGACAGTAGAGAAGGCACAGAAAGGCGTTCTAGATAGGCAGAATTGCCCTTCATGATTGGCAGTTTCTGCACTAGTGGCGTGTCCGCCAAAGTTTTATGAACTCCTCTCCCCCCCTGAACAGCCGCTGACCTTGGCTTTACCAGCGACTGTGTCTTCTCCTACCATCGCCATCTTGGATGAGCTTCAAAGCAGCACCTAGTTTAAGCGGGGTTTTGGAGAGGTCACCAGGGTGACTGAACAAATCGTAGGAGAGATGAACACTGAAGATTATAAATCGTAGGTCGTTTTAGTTGCTTGGTATTTTGCCTTCGTGGCTTGATATGTAATATGTGGGCCTTTACCTTGAACAATATTTTTGTCTTGTTTCTATTTTAATCCTTTATGCTTATAGGGTTTCCGAGAATACAGGAAACCCTAGTACCATCTGTACTTTTTCCTCTATAAAATTTAATTTTTCTCTGCATATATTCATTATGTCTCCGCATTCTTTATCTAAAGAGGTTGAAATCCTGAAGAAGAAAAACCTTTCTTTCTTTAATGAAAACTTTCACCTTTCTGAAAAAAATGCTCAACTCCGGGAAAAGTTCTCTCAATTACGCAAACTCTTGGAAAGGAAGAGATAGAAGAAATTGCCATTACAAGTGCAAGTGGGCAAAGCTCCGCCAGCTCAACCATCAGCTCCAAGAGGAAAGGGCTAATTTTTCTTGAATCAGTGTGGCAGTTGGACCACTGCCACCAGCGAAGCTCTCTGCCACCGAGCGGTGTTAGAGGACATTTAGTGGTGATGAATAAATCATCAGGTTCATTGGCTTGATATTATCGGAATTCGATTCAATTGAAGGAATCAAGGTGTTTCAAGCTTTGAAGAAATAAAAGGAAAATGGAAATAAAGAAATTAAACTAGCTAAACTATCCTAAAAACTAAAATATGAAGTGGGTAGAATGCCTCGTCGTATGCCTCAAATATGAAAATCCAAGCAAAATCGAAAATTAGCAAAAACAAGCATGTTTCACCAAGTACAAGCATGCATGCACAAGGTACAACTAAGTTTGGCATGAACATAAAATCTTGAATAATGCAAATAAGTAAAAATTGAAAGCATGAATTGATAAACCAATGAAAATGGACGGGAAAGTTTAAAATTTATGAAAAATAACAAGCAAACAAAGAGTAGATCTATAATTTAAGCATGAAACAAGGCATGAAAATAAAATTTAAATAAAGCACATGAAATACTAAAAATAAAAAAGATCGAAGACCCGATCTATGATCTAGACGTGTCACTCATCTAGATTCCATAGCCAATTCTTAAGATCTAACAAGAAATCAAGGTTCTATGACAAAAGGCATAATATGAAGAACATGCATGAAACATATGAAATTAATTGAAATTTAAACCAATCAAGGACTTGATCTATGATCTAGGTGTTTCACTCAACTAGATTCCATAGCCAATTCACATGATTAACCTATGATTCTAATACCTTAGGCAAAAAGCATAAGACAAATGAAGAACAAAACATGAAATTGAAAGAAAGCTTACTAGAATTAAAGAGAGAATCCAAAAGCTTTATTGAAATTGTAAGGAATTAAAAATCCAAGGGAGTACTTGAATCCTTCTTGAGCTTATAAACCCAAGGCAGAAAGCTTCAAAATTTAGTCTAAGAGCTAGAGAGAATAAATCTCAAACCCAAGCTTGGGTTGGGAGGAGGTGTTTTTACAAAATGAGAGTAAGGTTCTATTTATACAAGGTAATTAGGGGTAAATTGGTCAATTATCACTTGTAAGCTTGGACTTCCTATATTTGACTAAATTCGACCCAAGATGGTCATATAAGACCATTTGGATCGAATTGGATCGGTTGGCTTGGGCAAGGGCACGGTTGGCTCAGCGCTGTGTGGGAGTGGCTCGGCGCTGTCGGCAGCTGTCGATAGGATGTGCGGACGTGGCCGGGCGGTCTCGGAGTGTCTCGGCAGTGACCGTACGGGGCCCGCCGATCGTCGCTCGGCAGGATCGACGCAACAGAGAGTTGG
>BMAC01000286.1:812339-830163 GCA_014905375.1 Phtheirospermum japonicum | reverse complement strand
CAAGAGGTTTCCTCACGGAGAACCAGCCATCTCGGTCGCTAAATTCTCCAAATACTCAACCTGACCTTCTAAAACCTTGTTCAAGGATTTAGATCAAGGTCGGGGTAATTCTTATAGGGCTACAAGCTCGTCTCCTATCTCTTTTTTCTTCTCTTATGGCATCAGTTGAGCTCGCCCCAACCAGGTCTACCCGAGCTATTTTGCGATTGGCCACCAAATTAGGTCGTACTAATCAGTCCCCCAGAATGGTTGGGGATGAGCTGTAATGCTCGGTATTTCACCTTGGTGGTTGAGATCCACCACACGTCTCCTCAAGCATCATGGCTGTGACACACATCATTAAATGCACAGATCCCGCCAAGTCCTCTTACTCAGAATAAATCATGCCATTTTGGGGATGGGCTACAACGCCTCGTATTCCACCTCAGCGGTTGAAACTCACAATGTGTCCTTTCAAGTACTGTACTCTAACACGCATTAAATACACGGATCCCGCCAAATCCCCTTTTTCCTAAAAACTCATTTTCAAAGTCTTTCACTTCCCTCCTTTTGCGATTTATTCCACCCTCTCTTTCTCTGCACTTACTTTTTCTTTCAATAACTTCCTGCGCTTTTCTTTCTCCGATCAAGGCTTTTCTCCTCTTAGAACTAGGTACTTTCTCGTCTTCCTGCAAATTTTAATTATATCTTCTTCTACTTCTACTGCTTCCTCATCTTGGTGTCAACACCACCCTTCTTCCGGTAATGATCGGGATAACATAGTCTCCACCGTTAGTGACCAAACTCTATGGGATATACGATCTAAATTCCCTATCTTTAATGTGTTCTCCTTCACAAACCAGATTCCAGCGAGAGAGCTTCCCAACCGCCCCAGGGTTATTTAACCTTTTTTGTTTATCAATTCCAGGAGGGGTTGAGTCTCCCCATCCATCCCTTCATTGTCGAAACTCGATAAATCACTAGTATATGTTAAAACTCGTAGTAAAATTTTTCTTGTTGTTGGAGTGTAAGAGTCAATTTTATGTCTTGAAGTTTGTATATCTGGTAAAGTTATTGCATTTTGTTTCTAGTAATATACATATCTGGCGAAGCTTGCTGCAATGTAGTTTTTTGTCATCATTTTTATGAGCCGAGTTACTTATTTATTTGTTGTTGCTGGTTCAGCGGGTTTAAAACAATTTATCATTCTTTTGAAATATCATAATATACTTTAGATTTTTAAGGACTTAATTTTCTGATTGTCAAAGGAACTAAATAGGCTCGAAGATTACGTAATTTTACATTTGTTTATTATCCACATAAGGAAACATTTTAGCTCATATCATGTCCGCGTGTCTGTTCTTGCACGTGTTTTAGTGGTATTTAAAGATGATTAATGATGTTGCTATGCCAAATGTCAATCAACAACTCTAGTGCGTTGGTGTTATCTGACCTATCACCAGCACTAAAGCATGCTGGACCAAATCTTCTGTTTCCAAAGAAGAGATACCAAATGGATCGATTAGTAAGCCCACTCAGGCAAAGATGAACCGCTCTCAGGTTTGTCACTTAATTTTCCTTTGTGATCGTGCATACGAGTGTGTCCGATATCGGTTGTTGTCTTATTTTTTCGAATGAAAGGATTACTTGCTTCTGTTATCTGAACCTCTCTTAGTACAGATCTTGGGAAGATAATGACACAAGTTGATGTAATTGTTGCAGAAAATTCAGGATGATCTGAAGGAATTTGGTGAAAAGATTAAACATCATTTAGGATAATATCAAACACTTGAAGAGTCTGAAGAATAAGTTAATGGACTTGATTCTTTATATGCGAGGTGTCTGAATTTTCAATTTTCTTTTCATTCCTCTGTTGCCTACAATAACAGAATTTCTGACATATTTCACTCGTATGTATAAAACTTACCCCTTAATTCACTGCTAGATATGTCTCATTTTGTAAAACCCATGCATCAAAAACATATTTTCATTTTATTTTATTTATCATTATGCTTCAAAATATGAAATTCTAGTCCCAAGCTCGTTATCATGATCTATTTTGTATATTATCTTTAAATAAAATATGAGTTCTTTTTAATCAAATTAATAGTACATTTATCAAATAAGTTATATAATTCAATTTTAAAACTAATATAACGTATTAGTATTTTATTTTGTAACTACTTAAGTACATTTGGGTAATCTAAGAAGTTATTTGATTTAAAATATTAAGTTCGTCAATTGGGTCAGTTCTTTTCGGACTTTAAACACGAGGCCCAATGACAAGCCCAAGTCCACTAAACCTCAGCCCTAAATTTCCAAAATTAAAACTATCTTTGGTTTATAAACAAATCCAAGACATTTTCACTTTTTTTTTTTCACAATTCTGCTTATACAGCCGCTGTAGGGTAAACTACTTGCTTTTTCTGATTCTTCTCAAGAACATTAACATATTTTCTTAATCCTACTTTACGGCTGCCAATTTCCAACCATACAACCCTGCCAAAATCACCACCGGATCGACACCATCTTCACGCCTTACCACAACGAACACCAAACCAAGCCATTATTTTACTCAAACCCGCAGCCCGACTATGCTGCAACGAGTCTCCAAATCCGAAACGCTTTTCCAGCCAACCACCGAATGCATTCTCACGATCAACACCTCCACAGTCCGATCGAAACTCGGGACCCAACAACCCCCACATCAAACCATTCGGATCGCCAAACCTGAAACTGCCAATCCATCAACCACTGGCCGAATCACCACCCAGAGGCCCACGATTTCAACACCGACGCCGTCCAGTTCAGCCTCGACGAATCGGCTCAATCCAAAATCATCGCCATCCCAACCGACGATCTAACAACCACCGGACGAATCGCCACCCAGTGGCCCCACGCAAACCATTCGAGTCGCCTCACCTGCAAACCCCACCGCCTGAATTGTCTGCACCTTCTCCACCGATTTGCTCGCCGATGCTGTGTGTTGTTTTCCACCGACAACCGAAGGAGCAATTTCCATCGCCGACCTCGAAATTGGGAGGAAAATCCAGTCGAAGTTGTCATGGTTCATCACCGGAGGACGACGCCGCTTCGCCTGCCTCTGCCGGTGCTGCACCGTTTGCCGATTGCCAATTGCTGTTGTCGTTTTCTGGTTCTGGAAGAAGGAAAGAAAGGAGAAATGGGACTTAGGCTAAATGGGCTGGGTTCTGTCCATTTTATACCCAGCCACCTTTCCAAATTTCCAGATTGACCCCAGAACATTTAGCCCCTTTTCGATTGACCCCCAGACCTTTGCCATCCTTTCAATTAAACCCACAACTTACCAATGAGCCTAAATTCAACCCCCAGCTTGCCAAAAACCGCAATCCAGCCCCATAAACTTTTTATAAAACAGCATTCCAGTCCTGTTTTACTATTATTATTATTTTATCATAATATTATTATTAACATTATTATATTATTATTATTATTGTTATTATTATTATTATTATTATTATTAATTACTATATTATAAATTTAAATATGAAAAATACTAATTAAACATATTTTCTAAATTGATTAGGTGACGAGCAATAAGGGGACTTAGGATTCAACCCAATTACATTCAAATCGATTTTCCACGACATTTTTACGAGGTTGGGACCACCGACTTGTCTTGTGTTAAATTTTATGTGCTCAAATCTATGTGCAATGTATATCATGAAATTCTATGTTTATAAATTAATATAGCGGTGGACAGCAAAAGTTGTCCGTGACCGGGGAAAAGGGTCATTGGGTTTATCCCAGCGTGCTATATCCAATGATTAAAACCAGGGTCTAAAGTGCCTATGACCGGGAAAAAGGGTCATCGGGGAAACCCGCTGCGTTTTAGCTGCAGTCAACTGTCTTCCACGTTAAAATTATGAATTCTATGGTTAATTGTGCTATTTCTGAGTTGGGTAATTCAACGATGTTTTTTTTTCCAGGTATGAACGAAGATTTCGATCGGATGTGACACGAGTAGAGGAGTAAAACTTTTAATGTCGGTTTTGTGTTTATAAACTTGTTTCATTGTTTTAAATAAATTTGAACTAGACATAAAGGAGTATTTTCTAATTATAAATTTCTTTGATGATGATTGGTTACTTATCCTATGAATATGTCCGCTGCGTAAAGTCTAAAGGTTTGACATTTATTGTGACGCCAAGGTTTCGTCATATTTTTCTTAAATATAATCCCATTTTTGACTAAAGTGAAATCGGGGCGTTACACATTTTCTGTAAAATTGTAATTACATTTCGAGTGATAAATCTTTACTTGTTTTTTTTTTCTATCCATACTTGAACTTCCAGTTGCTATTGGGAAGTATCATACAAGTAGTATCCCTAAAAAGAAAAATGGAGAGCCTATCTCTGGGACAGCGTGGGAGAAATACTTCAGCATATTCACAAGTACGAGAACTCTGTAGTAGCCATTTTGTGTAAGATGAAAGCTAATCTTGAAGCTCAGGCTTCTGGTTATTCATTGACTACATATGTGCTCGGTGTTGTTGCTACACTTGGAAAAGTTGATGATCCTAACCTTAGCCGGTTGGTCTACTTTCTCTATCTTCACTTTTTTTCCCACTTCATACAAACCTTATGCTAACATCATGTATATTTCAAATATATAAAACTTAGATATGAGAATCAAGATACACTTATTTTTCTAGACGTTGAGAATCGAGATATGATTTGCTTGCACAGGGGGTATAAAACTGAATGTGGACATGTTTATTTTTTTTTCAATGATAAAATATTTGCTGTGAGTACTCTCTCTCTCTCTTTTTTTTTTTAATTCTGTTTTTTAATCATAACATTTTTTAAGGTGGTGAACACCTTTGGTGATCTTCGTGGAGCCTTAGCTGCTACAGAAAGAATTAGCTCTATTTTATCTAGTGCCAAAATTTATGAAGCTTTAGCTTTTGCTTTAGGAAAGGACTTAAAGAGTCGTAAATTGCCACGATCCGAACCTTGAAGCACTTTTAATCAATGCTTCTAACGGGAAAGTGCAAACCAGGAGTGCGGGTTATATGTCTTCCCTAAAATCTGCTAGCCATGTGCATAGCCTTGCACGGTCAGGCGATATCCGCCTCGAAGGTAAAAAAAATGCATGCATGCATAATAAATGTACTTCATGCTAATGGTTTATACATAATTGACTCGGTCATAATTTTAATTATGCCTTGCAGATGTTTATTTCTCATATCCTCTAAGGCCTAATGTCTCTGATCTTTTCTAACAAGTTTTAATTTTGTTATGTTTTCTCAAGAATCTTAACATTCAAGATTTTGTTAACTAAATTTGAATTAAACAATAACCGATCAAAGTGCGTGCGTTGGTCATGCAGTGTGTGTTAAAGGAGGCATTGCGCTATCAGTCTTCACAGCGGCTTTCAATGGAATAGATCCCGACACAGTTTGCCTTCTCACCGAATGCTTGTTGTTCGCTTGGTGGTTTGCGGCATCTACACCGGCATGGGTCACTAATTGTTGTAGAGAAAATATCATCTCAAGGTGATTTCATTTTTAACTCTTTTTAGGGATAGGGTTAATTGCAAAAATACCCCTGAACTTTAGCCTAATTGCAAAAGAAGAGGAACAAAACACATCTTACTTTGAAAATTACGAAAATCACCCTCGAGAAGGCGAGCGTAATTTTACATCTACATCCTTCTGATGTCTCTAAATATTAAAACTGACTCATACTTTTTGTCTTGCATTTTATATTTACACCCCCTCAGTTTAGAGATGGGGTTAGTTACAAAGATTACCCCTGAAGCCTAACTACAGAAAAAAAGAAAAAAAAAACAGCTCACATTGAAATTACCCAAAAAAAAAAAAACCTTGAGGTTGCACTTTTTAATTAAAATAGAAATGAATATGAAGAAGGTTAGTACTTAATTCTGGCAAAATGACGTATTTATACAGCCTAATCTCAATAAGTTCTTGGGGCTCGGACGGCGGAAGAAGCTCGTATAACTTTGTAGAAMTTATTATCAGYTTAGCTACTCACATTACTTTTATAACTATTGTGGATTCTAGTATTTCTATTTTCTGATATCATGTAGTAAAAAGTAAATTTCGATTATTTGGTTGTCTTGCTTTTTCTAAGACAAAAGAGGCCTTTGTCACACTATTGAATCATATAGGCTCATTTTTTATTTATATATATTTATTCCTTTGTTATTTTATAATGCAGCTGCAGAACCAATATTGCGGGACAATGCCAAGTTTAAGGGAGAAAGCASTTGTGCCTATGGTATGAGATGCATGCAGTTTTAAATTTGCATAAAATTGATCAAGTTCTGTTTGCTTAATCGACACGTGCTGAAGTGGCAGGACAAGGTCCYAATGATTCTTCCTATCTCAATTGGGGACTATACAAACTTCTTTGCGTCAAAGCATCATGCGAAGAACTGTGGACTTATATTTCGAGGTCCAGAAAATCCAATTAACCCAAATTGGTACGGTACTTTGGAATTTACAATATTTTCTCTCTCTTGCTCTCAGAGTTCTTGCTCCACTCTTTTGAATGGCTGCATACATTTCAGGTTCCACATTCATATTGCTTACCATGGACGTGCATCATCTATTGTCATCRCTGGCACCYACATAATCAGCCAAAGGTTACAAAAAACACTGTTCCTGTTCCTTCTTTACTTACAGGCTATTATAAATTTTGCGATCTACCTCATAGTTTCTTGAACTCTGTAGTCAAGATTTTGTTCTTGCTGTTAATATTTACAAGTATGTTCAAGACTTATGAAATTTTTTTGTTTATTRAAGAGGACAAGGTCACCCAACTACCACTTCCCCYCCTTATTTCGGACCTTCTCGTAAGTTGGACTTTGAAACGGAAARGGTAAACTTTATTCTCCAAAAGAGAAAATAGATAGTTTGCTTTCGTCAAATTGTTAACTAGACCCATCGGGTTTTTTCTCCTGTTTARAAGATGTGGATCTTATTACAATGACCTTCTGGATTTGGAATGAAATATCYTTCTTTATTCTTGAGTGAGTTGTTAAAATGTATTTTAGGGTGCTGTCYTTGGTCCTGGAAATGAATTGGGGAAACCRGTGGATGTAAACGAGCCTGCAYATCATATCTTTGGACTTGTCTTGATGAATGATTGGAGTGGTATTTATGTTTCTCTTTAATTGAACATGCAAGTTGATAAATAATATCATYGAGAAGTTTATAATCAGCTCTGAAACTGATGCTATTAGAAAAGCGTGAAGGTTTTCTTAGGGGAGTGTAATGTTAATGAWATGTATTGAATGTACATAACTCGAGATTGTYCTCGATTTTAGTAGATATATATATATTTGTTACTTTGTTGATTCTAAATTGCAAGTACTATGATGCACACTCTTTGTTTGTGAATGTGTTTGTGAATTTATTTGATTGATTATAATYAATGAGAAATTATGGCCAATCTGGTGTATTTGTTTGTTAATTTGTATTTGCATAAGTGAATTTCATTTTTTTTTTTATTTTTTTACTATTTTCCATAACGGTTTTATGAAACACCGTTCTGGAAAGTATAACTTACCAGAACGGTATTTAAAAATAACATTCTGGAAAGCGCGACCATTCTGGAAAGTATAACTTTCCAGAACGGTGTTTTCAAATACCGTTCCGGTGAGTACTACTATCCAGAACGGTTTTTTAAAATACCGTTCTGGAAATTTGTGCTTTCCAAAATGTTATTTTCAAATACCGTTATGGAAAGCGCGACTTTCCAGAATGGTATTTGAAAAAACCATTCTGGAAAGTGGCGGATCATATGGGATGGTACCATTCTAGAGCAGAAAAATTATTTTCTAGAACGCCTTTTTTTTTACCCTTCTAAGAAGTCTGCCAATCCAGAAGGGTAAAAAAAGGCGTTCTGGGAAGTATAGACTTTCTAGAACTATGACAGTAGAGAAGGCACAGAAAGGCGTTCTAGATAGGCAGAATTGCCCTTCATGATTGGCAGTTTCTGCACTAGTGGCGTGTCCGCCAAAGTTTTATGAACTCCTCTCCCCCCCCTGAACAGCCGCTGACCTTGGCTTTACCAGCGACTGTGTCTTCTCCTACCATCGCCATCTTGGATYAGCTTCAAAGCAGCACCTAGTTTAAGCGGGGTTTTGGAGAGGTCACCAGGGTGACTGAACAAATCGTAGGAGAGATGAACACTGAAGATTATAAATCGTAGGTCGTTTTAGTTGCTTGGTATTTTGCCTTCGTGGKTTGATATGTAATATGTGGGCCTTTACCRTGAACAATATTTTTGTCTTGTTTCTATTTTAATCCTTTATGCTTATAGGGTTTCCGAGAATACAGGAAACCCTAGTACCATCTGTACTTTTTCCTCTATAAAATRTAATTTTTCTCTGCATATATTCATTATGTCTCCGCATTCTTTATCTAAAGAGGTTGAAATCCTGAAGAAGAAAAACCTTTCTTTCTTTAATGAAAACTTTCACCTTTCTGAAAAAAATGCTCAACTCCGGGAAAAGTTCTCTCAATTACGCAAACTCTTGGAAAGGAAGAGATAGAAGAAATGCCATTACAAGTGCAAGTGGGCAAAGCTCCGCCAGCTCAACCATCAGCTCCAAGAGGAAAGGGCTAATTTMCTTGAATCAGTGTGGCAGTTGACCACTGCCACCAGCGAAGCTCTCTGCCACCGAGCGGTGTTAGAGGACATTTAGTGGTGATGAATAAATCATCAGGTTCATTGGCTTGATATTATCGGAATTCGATTCAATTGAAGGAATCAAGGTGTTTCAAGCTTTGAAGAAATAAAAGAAAAATGGAAATAAAGAAATTAAACTAGCTAAACAATCCTAAAAACTAAAATATGAAGTGGGTAGAATGCCTCGTCGTATGCCTCAAATATAAAAATCCAAGCAAAATCGAAAATTTAGCAAAAAGAAGCATGTTTCACCAAGTACAAGCATGCATGCACAAGGTACAACTAAGTTTGCATGAACATAAAATCTTGAATAATGCAAATAAGTAAAAATTGAAAGCATGAATTGATAAACCAATGAAAATGGACGGGAAAGTTTAAAAATTTATGAAAAATAACAAGCAAACAAAGAGTAGATCTATAATTTAAGCATGAAACAAGGCATGAAAATAAAATTTAAAATAAAGCACATGAAATACTAAAAATAAAAAAGATCGAAGACCCGATCTATGATCTAGACGTGTCACTCATCTAGATTCCATAGCCAATTCTTAAGATCTAACAAGAAATCAAGGTTCTATGACAAAAGGCATAATATGAAGAACATGCATGAAACATATGAAATTAATTGAAATTAAACCAATCAAGGACTTGATCTATGATCTAGGTGTTTCACTCAACTAGATTCCATAGCCAATTCACATGATTAACCTATGATTCTAATACCTTAGGCAAAAAGCATAAGACAAATGAAGAACAAAACATGAAATTGAAAGAAAGCTTACTAGAATTAAAGAGAGAATCCAAAAGCTTTATTGAAATTGTAAGGAATTAAAAATCCAAGGGAGTACTTGAATCCTTCTTGAGCTTATAAACCCAAGGCAGAAAGCTTCAAAATTTAGTCTAAGAGCTAGAGAGAATAAATCTCAAACCCAAGCTTGGGTTGGGAGGAGGTGTTTTTACAAAATGAGAGTAAGGTTCTATTTATACAAGGTAATTAGGGGTAAATTGGTCAATTATCACTTGTAAGCTTGGACTTCCTATATTTGACTAAATTCGACCCAAGATGGTCATATAAGACCATTTGGATRGAATTGGATCGGTTGGCTTGGGCAAGGGCACGGTTGGCTCAGCGCTGTGTGGGAGTGGCTCGGCGCTGTCGGCAGCTGTCGATAGGATGTGCGGACGTGGCCGGGCGGTCTCGGAGTGTCTCGGCAGTGACGTACGGGGCCCGCCGATCGTCGCTCGGCAGGATCGACGCAACAGAGAGTTGGCGTTGACCATGCATCGACCGATGCCGGCAGGCCTCAGTATCGATGCGCGCGGCTATCGACAGCTCGGCAGGCATCGGCCGACGTGGGAGGGAGTTCTCGGCAAAGACGCGGGCAGGCGCTCGGAAGCTGCCGACAAGCCTTGGCAGGCTTGCGCTGGATCTTGGGAGGTGTCGACAGGACTGGGCGATCATGGCCAGCCGTGCTCGGCAGCTCTCGGCCACTGTCGACAGCTGCACGCGGGAGCGCTCGATTCGGCCGGCTCGGTTCAATTTTTGGGCCTCGATGCCTTAACCTATAAAATGGAAATTTAAACCATAAAAAACCATGATTTACCACAAACCTCAAGTTAATCGGACCATTTAACTAAATTAAATATAAAATTAACAAGAAACACGAAAAAACAATAAAACGAGAAAACAAACGAAAAACCTAACGTAACTCGATTAAAAACTACTAAAATCAACATAACATCACAATTAAAACCCGATAAAAACACCACAATTACATGCAAAACAACCACCCACTTTTATCGGTTTTTTCGTCGAACAACGAAAAGAATAGAGACTGCACATGCAATGAACATTGTGTAAAAAAGAAAAATCCTTGTGCTTATCCTTATTTATATGATGATAGTATTAACATAGACTCGCTATTGTCAAGTATTGATCATATTACTCTTTATCAAATACAAGCCAAATAGATGACTTCCTCTCTAATGGAATTTTGAGGGTGTTCCCTCAATTCGCTCAATTGTATATAGGACGTGTTTACGCTCAAGCCGGTCAATACATTCACCTTGTCAAGATTTCACAAATCGTATGCTCAAAATTGCTCATAGTACATGACCAAATAAAAATCAAAAGAGGTCTTTATTTTGGGTTATAATGTTGGCTCTTTAGTAAGGTATGGAACATTTAAATATATCGGCTAACACACGACCGAACGTGATTAATAACACACAAAATCCTAATTTCTAAAACCCGAAGCTTATAATCGCTTCACGTTTCCCAATTCACCAAACTTTCCTTCGAAACCCTTTCGTATACTCACACGCTTTTCCGACTTTATTTCTCAACACTTAGAAGCTTTTTGAGTTTGCTTCTTTTTACTAAACTTAGCCTTTAAATTAGGCTTTATCACTTTCGTGATCTGTGTTGGATTATTATTCTTTTTTTTGTATAAGCAACTCAAAACCTGAAACCCACAATCGATTTCCCTCACATTTCTTGTCAACTAATCATACACTCTTACCTAACAATTTATGAAGATATAAGAGCTAAAATTGATCTCGGTTAATAAGAAATGGGACAAAGGCTCAAGGAGGCTCGTTTGGGATTTTTAAAGTAGGTTTAATATATGGATATGGCCGGAACAAGGGGGATATATGTTTCTCGAGGTCATTTTCGAATTCAATCATGTACGAGCAAAGTCAAACCTCCTCAATGCAATTTCAATAAAAATGCAAGCAAGCCGATAAATCACACAAGGCTACTCACTAGTCTGCACCGAATTTGGGAGTAAAATGAAAAGAGCTTTCATAGTTTGCAATATTTTTACGAGAAAATGTTGATTATATATATACACACACACACACACACATATATATATATATATATATATATATAGGCGGGTTTGGACGAAGCACAAAAATTCAACTCCTTACACAAGAGGCCATAGACATGTAAAACCCGACAAGTAAAATATTCAAACTTCCAAGCATGTGGAGTTGTTCAACAATGTAATAAACACACAAAAGACACAAAAACGACTCAACCATATAAATGCGCAAATAGTAAGCGTCACTTCACCAATGCTCGAGTTAAGAATAACAAATCATGCTTGACAAAAATCGGGACCCTAACRACCTACCCACCCCACACTTAAACCATGCATTACCCGCATTTTAATGAAAACCAAGTAAAAGGAGGGGGAATATAAACTTCCTTAACCGAGTGAGTTTTGGTCGAGCTCGGTGGGGTACAGCTAGGCATCTAAGCAATCCAAGCAAAAATCGTGCATGGCTAGTATCTCCCGGCTTCATGAACGGTACTCACATATCCAATCGCCCAAGGTTGAAGTCGGAAAACAACACACTAAACAAATAAAGTCACACGAAATTAAGAAACTCAAGAAAATATGTACACGAATGTCAACAAAATATATATATATATTTTTTATTTTTCAATTTTTCAAATGTTTTTAGATTTTTATTTTAAGAAGAAAGAAATAAAATAAAAGAAATAAACGAGAAAAACATGGGTTGCCTCCCWATAAGCGCTTGTTTRACGTCATTATCTTGACGTACTTATTTTTTGATCAAGGTGGAAAGATAACGGGGGGGTCCACCAAAATAATCTCCTCKTTGTCGGGAGGTTCTACCCTTTGCAACGTCCTTGGCGCATTGCATAGCTCATATAAGATCCTCCAAAAAGCAAACGTTCCAAGRGGGCAATCGACACTCGTCTCGGCTAGGTCCTCGGGTGGATGGAGGTTTTAAAGTGCCCCGARGACTCATCGAAAAAGCAAAAGGAATAATGAACGGCTAACTCTTCCAASCTTTGATCGATAAACAAGGGAGGGAAATGATCTCTCTTTGGTAGCCACTTTKAACTTCTTAAAATCGATCAACGTCCTCCATCCCGTTGAACCCTCGTAGCCAACAACCCTCCTTTTTTATCCTCAAGAACGAACATCCCTCTCGTCTTGGGCACCAAGTCAATGGGCTTCACCCACTCGCTCTCMGCTAGTACGAACATCAAACCTTCCCACAACAATMTCGWAATCCCGGCTCTCACCATTTCATCAAGAATCAAATTCAAAGGGCTAACTCTCTCAACCACTCCAGATCTCCACCCAATCTCACTCTCAAGAATTTTAAGCGCTTCGCCCGACCTCTCCTCTTCACCTCGGTTTGAATTTTCCAAGATGGTAATCGGTTTGCTCTCCTCTTCCTCCAAATAAGTATGCGTTAGCTCGAACAAATCACCGATCCCTTCAAGGTACWKTTCAATATTAGCCTCATTAACCTCCACCTCTCCCTCTAAAAAATCYTCGTTGCCCTCAATGACCCATAAACAATCTCTTTCACACAAGTCTTGGGTACATAGAGGCACAACGAACTCATCGCTAAGAACAAGGGGCTCATCATCAAGAACAAGGGGCTCGTCATCCTCAAAACGATCCTTAATATCAACGTCCGGGCCAACTTCCCCGTCATGGTTCATTTCCTCCATAGAAGCTTGTTCGACCAACTCTTGGGCCACGTCCATGCGTAAGTAAACCCCAAAGGATAAGCTTGATGGATAGGGTATTGGGGGCATCAYAACATTATTTGCACAATTYGGGAGAGTAGAATCGGGAAGATTAAGAATACTCATAATAGAAACCACCTCAGGCGGCAGAACAACCGTATTATCAACAACCCCACCATATCCAATGACCGTGACCGCAAGAGGATGCGAAGGTTGTCTTGGCAATTCATCGTCCTCATTCACTTGCATCAACATATTTACATCACTTTCCAATTGCTCAATTATAGTGCTTAACCCGTTCGTCGAAGCCTCAAGAGCGGTGAACTGAGCATCAAATGACACCGACATAGCTTGCAATTGTTGCATGATCAATATTAGATTTTGATCGAAGGCCGGAGGGGAGCATTCATCGGGATATGGAGGGTGGGGAGGGGCATTTTGGGCATTGGACCTCACACCACCAAACAACTCATTCGGATCATGATTTTGAGAACTATTTTGGCACCAATCGGGGTATGATTGAAATTGTAAGTATGAGGACTTCCATATGGGATGGGATTTAGATTTTTCATGGTCACTCATTGATTAGGAGCACCATAACCTCGTACGGACTATTCGTACCCATGTAACCGTTATACCCAACATGTTTTGCCCCATGCCTTCCATGTTGGGTTGCCCATATCGAATCCACCATTGGCAACGTGGTTTGCACCATGGCCCTCCCACATTGCCAAGGCCATTATACAACATCTCATTCCCAACATGGTTTGCACCATGCCTTCCCATGTTGGGAATGTATCCACCATAGCTATACGTACCTATCATACTTAACAAAAAACGTCAAAAAACAAAGAAAGATAGAAACACAATAAAACAACAATCAAATCGAAAGCCTTAACCAAGCCGAGTAGCAACATCGACATTTTGAAGTGTAATTTTTTGTGGTTTTGGAAAATAAAGGTTCTATTGGCTTGGTATTATCGAAATTCGATTCAATTAAAGAATTCAAGGTGTTTTAAGCTTGGAAATAAAGGAAAAATGAAAATAAAGCAATTAACCTAATTAAACTATCCTAGAAATTGAAATAGCAAAGTGGTTGGATGCCTCGTCGTATGCCTCAATATGAAAATGCAAAGCAATAATGAAAATGAGCTAGAAAATGCAATGTTTCACCAAGTACAAGCATGAAAGCACAAGGTACAACAATGCATAAAAACTCATAAAATGCAAATAAGTAAATATTGAAAGCATGAATGGATAAAGCAATGAAAATGGACAGGAAAGTTTAAAACTTTATGAAAAATAACAAGCAATAAAGAGTAGATCTAGAATTTAAGCATGAATCAAGGCATGAAAATAAGATTTAAAATAAAGCACATGAAATACTAAAAATAAAAACAAGGTGGTAAGACAAAAAGCATAATATGAAGAACATGCATGAAACATATGAAATTAATTGAAATTAAACCAATCAAGCACTTGATCTGTGATCTAGGTATGTCATTAAACTAGATTCCATAGCCAATTCACAAGATAAAACTATGATTCTAATACCTAAGGCAAAAAGCATAAGACAAATGAAGAACAAAGAGCTTACTAGAATTAAAGAGAGAATCCAAAAGCTTGATTGAAATTGCAAGGAATTAAAAATCCAAGGGAGTACTTGAATCCTTTTTGATATTACAATCCCAAGGCAAAAAGCTTGTAAATTTAGTCTAAGAGCTAGAGAGAATAACTCCCAAACCCAAGCTTGGGTTGGGAGGAGGTGTTTTTAGAAAATGAGAGTAAGGTTCTATTTCTACAAGGTAATTAGGGGTAAATTGGTCAATTATCACTTGTAAGCTTTGACTTCCTATATTTTACAAAATTTGACCCAAAATGGTCACATAAGACCATTTGGGTCGAATTGGCTCGGTTGGCTTGCGTAAGAGCACGGTTGGGCCTGGCGTTGTCAGTAGCTGTCATCAGGATATGCGGACGTGTCCGGGCGGTCTCGGCGTATCTCGGCAGCGATGCGCACGGGGCGTCGGTCGTCGCTTGACAGGATCGACGCAACAGAGAGTTGTCGTCGACCTTGCGTCGCTCGACGCCGGCATGCCTCGGCATCGACGCGCATGGCTCTCGGCAGCTCGGCAGGCGTCGGCCGACGCGGGCGTGAGTTCTCAGCAGTGATGCGGGCAGGCGCTCGGAAGCTACCGACAAGACTCGGCAGGATTGCACTGGGTCTCAGCAGGACTAGGCGGGTGTGGCCGTCCGCGCTCGGCAGCTCTCGGCCAGTGTCGGCAGCTGCGCACGGGAGCGCTCGGTTCAGGCCAGCTCGGTTCGATTTTTGGGTTACATAAAAAACCATGATTTACCACCAACCTCAAGTTAATCGGAACATTTAACCAAATTAAATATAAAATTAACAAGAAACACGAAAAACAATAAAATGAGAAAGTAAACAAAAAATCTAATGAAACTAGATTAAAAACTACTAAAATCATCATAAAATACAAATTAAAAATACAAGAAAAACACCACAATTACATGCAAAACAAGCGGGTAGACAGGTACCGCCAATGGCTTCATGAAACCGAGTGTGAGCTGTGACGTATTCGGTGAATTTTATCTTCTGATAGGAGGACCTCTTCATTTCACTCGTGATGCTTCGTGTATTTTTTTCAGTGTATTTCTGTGCTTTCTCCATTTTCTGGATAGCTCAAGCATATATAAGTCTTCATGCGTTGTAATCGGATTCACRAAGTTTACAGTTTGTTGTGCGTCTTGATAAAATCTTYCCTCAGGRWTTTCTTGTCCTGTGCATTCCTTGTAATTTGGCCTAGATATTTTCATTGAGCTAATATCTTGGATCTCATTCCCCTAATTGATAATTAGGTCAGATCATTTAGGGCATCCGCTCTTTAGCCCATCACAGGGCTTTCAATCAAGTCAAGCCGATCAGGGCCAAGAATGTACTGACAATCAGGTCAGGTTCGAGATACTCACCCCTTAGCCAATAAGGGTAAAAACTTCATGACAGTCTTGTCAGGTTTTGGATATCCATCCCTTAGCTAATTAGGGCTAAAAATCTACTGACCATTAGGCCAGGTTTGGGATATCCATCCCTTAGCCAATCAGGGCTATAATTTGTTTGACAATTAGGTCATGTTTGGGATATATCCATCCCTTAGCCAAACAGGGCTAAAAATTTACTGACAATCAGGTCATGTATGGGATATCCATCCCTTACCCAATCACGGCTTACAATCAGGTCAGTTTAGGGAAATCCTTGGCCAATCAGGCCACAATCTTAGGGCTCATACCKTTCACTGACAATCAGGTCAGGTCATGGAAATCCTTCCATTGGCCAATCGGGCCAAAAWTTTGGGGCTCGTGCCTTTAACTGGCAATCACYAGTTGATAGAATCAGTAATTTTTATAAATAATCGAGTACATCTATTTCAKATATAATATTTCCYTAAATTCGATYCATTCCATGACCYTGGTAATTTGACTCTGTCCATTTGCTCGAGCACATATGCCCCTCCTGCAAGAACTTTGATGATCTTATATGGGCCKTGCCAAGTGGCATCCAACTTACCTTTAGTTTTACCTAAATTAGTGATTAACATGAATTTGTCTATATTTTTATTAMTATTTTAATTAGTTTTTATTGTAAATTTTTGTATAAGTTGGATAGATTAAACTTATTTTCATATTTTTGTATCTCCAGCTCATTTTACCGCATTTTGATCGTTATTGATGCAAATGGGTGATTATTCTCAGTTTTTRCCCATATAGCTAAGTAAGTGGAGGATCTCAGCACTTAATAGATGGATTTCCACGATCGAGAGACGAGAAAGAGCTATTCAGCGAAGAAGTAGCGATTTCTACCCCTTAAKGGTAAGGTTAGCGGTAACTATAACCACTACCGGTACCGCTAACCCCTAGCGGTCTGACTATCACTAGTACAGCCGTTCAGGGGTGACAAAGAGGTCCAGGAGAAGTTAGCGGTGGCCTTAATGGTAACGCGACTTCTAGTTCCACCATTAGGGAGAGACAGTAGAGTTTAGCGGCAAGCTTAGCGGTCCCCTGACCGCTACCACCACCACGAAGGATGGACAGAGACATTCAACTAGAACTTAACGGTAATTTTTGCGGTAACCCCTACCGCTAAGCTCACCGTTATCGGACCCAGATTTGGATTTTTTAAACCTAACTTGTTCTCCAAGAATTGGGAAAACAATAAGGGTAAAATTTTATATGCATCCTGTACTATACGCGTTTTTTAAGTTTGCATCCTAACATTTTTTTTTAATTTAATGCATCATGTACTATACAAAATTTTGAAAGTGCATCTTGTACTATACAAAACTTAGAAAAAAACAAATACACAAATCTGTTTATTATTTATTTCTAGTGTGACTAGGTGAGAAAATATGCCGGAACTAGTTTTATTAAATAAGTAAAATTTATTATTTATTAAATAATAAATTCGGTGAGTTTGCATATTTTTGATGTTGAGATCTGGATACTTGGATAGTAAATTCATGATCGTTATTACTTATAATTTCGTTGATTAAATTAATGCTTAGTAGTTTCGTTCATGCTTTAGGCTGTTTAATTTTGTTAATGCTATTTC
>BMAC01000286.1:753339-765885 GCA_014905375.1 Phtheirospermum japonicum | reverse complement strand
CKAWRCKYYAWMGMWAAAAAAAAGGCGTTCTGGAAACTACAYACTTTCTAGAACTATGACGTTACAGAAGGCACAGAAAGGCGTTCTGAATAAGAAGAAATACCCTTCCGGATTGGCAGTTTCTGCACTAGTGTGCTCAGTTCAAGCAGTATGACTCCGAACAGCTGCATGAGTTATGAGATTGATTCCGGGAGCTTATATGGGAATGTTACTACTTGGGGTGTACGAAGAGTCCAAAACATACTTTCTTCTATAATGGGCAAATTGACCATACTCATGCATATATATATAGATGCAGTTCTCAGTGCTCTATTATCAAAGAATGAGATGGGAGCTTTTAAACTCCTTGTGAGGATTGCGACAAATAGCTATCAATGGCCATCGAAGGAATCTAGAATTTGACATGACAAGATGGTGGATTTGAATCTTACTAAATTGCTAGCCACACAAATTTTCGTCCTAGTGGAATGTATAGGTGTTAAGAATGAAGAGATATTCAGAGAACGTGAATAGAAGACGTCTCTAGAAGCCATTTTGGGTACGTTTATGAAAGAATCAACATAATAGTTTACCAAGAGGAACAAGAAGATGGATAGCATTGGAAATCAAGTCTTGTCATTAGCAAGTAAAGTGAGAATTCTAGTGAAGGATGTTCAGAGCCAAGTAACACACTTAAAAAACRGTGAATGWGTTAATTGTTAAGGATCAACATTTAAAGATAGAAGCGAACCAAAAAAAAGATTTATCGAMCCATTATATTGTGAAGTCAGACTAGTATATTAAGAAGTGAGCCATTAAATTAAGAAGTGAGAATAGTAATCGATTTTCTTATTGCTTATTATATATATTTGTTTTTTCATATAATYTCTTGACACGACATCAAATATTCACGTCGCCAAAATATAGATATTTATGTGAATTTTAATAGGCGACTTCATTTCTCAGAAGGTGCAATCCTTTTGTCTGAGRGATCTATTTRTAGAGGGCAGCTACCTGATTCATAGGAATGGCGAGCTCCTATACGAGGTGGKGAGCTCTTATGATATTAGCTTTATTATACCATCTTAGAGATGAGTGGTAGCTCGGCGTTGAGAGCTAGGCCTCATGATTTTTGTCTTTGGKAYACTAGTATGGGCTATTTTATGGGGTCCCGACGGACTAAAACCTATGGACAGGCTTATTGGCCCATGGCTAGTTCGGTATTTAGCAAGAGTTCTATTATTGATGGGAAATTACCATATAGAAGGAATCATAATTCTAAGTRAGTCGTGCTATTTATGGTATTATAGTACGAGAGGGGAACCCTAGATTGGGAACACTTCTCTTATCTATATAAAGAGGACTCATGCCTCACTCTTTTCTCTCTAAGTTGATTTCACWTCCTACATTTTATGTTGCTCTCGCATCTCTCTCATGCACTYTCTAACTTAAGCATAGGAGGGCCTACGCCGGGGCCATCCACAACCTTGGCTTGGGTTTTGGGACTTCGAGTCCTTGGGCGAAAGACGTAAGAGTTTTTGAAAAAAAAAACACAAGCAAACCATGAAGAGATAGGTATCAAACCTCGAAACTTGAGTTTTGATGAAGAGACAAGTAAGATGAAAGGGAATGCRGAGAAGGAACAAACACACCGCTGGCAGAAACAAACCAAACAAAGASAATACCACCACCATCACCAGGGAAACAAAAGATGAAACAGCCAAAAGAATAACAAAATAAGAAGTCTTCAGACGTAATTAGACAAAGGGACATACACATAGAAACGAAGGAATGGAAGGAGCTACAAAAATAAAACCTGCTGCGTCGATAAGGGACTCCTTAAAAGCTTGATGGGATTGGTAGCTCCAAATAAATAAAGCGAGCTAGAGGATATTTTGGCAGGTAAGGCGGGTATAGGTGGTGGTGAAAAAYGGAAGGATGTTRGAAGGGATAAAGAATACACACCACAGAATTTAACCACGGGCCAGAAAAGAAGCAGAGAATCTTCACCATTGAGGCCAAGTGAGGAGCTACTTAAAAGTTCGGGAAGACGAAGATATCCGGTGGATTCCACATCATCATCGGATGATGATTATATCGACGATAGTTTATGTGGAAGGGGTYTCGTGTGGTCAATTTTATAAATGAAAGACCCTTCAAGATGACAAAGAATATGAAGATCACGATGGGCAAGATAAAGGTGAGGGAACACGGCAAAAATCTTATAAACGTCAAATTTATGAAGAAAAGGATGATGATAGTGACAGCGAGGAACCATTCATGGATTATAGGCCYCGAGGGAGATCTTACAAACGCCGAAGTCGGCGTTATGAAGATGATAAGGARYAAAAAGTAGGGCCAGGTACCCGGGCCCTTCGATATATGCAAAAGGCATTYATATCTTTGCAAAGACAGGTTGCCGGAACTAAACCTTGCGAATCTACATGGGGCATCCTATTTCAAACAAGATATTACGAGTAGCATTACCTSGCTAATACAAAACAATGGAGTTTCAGTATGATGGGTTGTCTGACCCCATGCGGCATGTGAAGGGTTTCAAGAATGAGGCAGTGCAGGGATGTTGTAGCGTGTCGGGCKTTTTTATCTACTTTAAGGGGAATAGAGCAAGACTGGTTTCACCAGTTGCCGCCGGGAAAAATCACCAGCTTCCATGTCATGGAAGCTGCCTTTTAAAGCATTCTGCCAGTGCTAAGTGTCACACAAAAACTGCACAATCCCTATTCGCATTGATACAACGTCCGAGGGAAAGTCTGTAAGATTATGTTAATCGATTTAGTAGGGCTACTCTAGGAGTACCAACTGCAACTGATGAAATGAAGGCTGGAGCACTTCAGCAAGGGCTAAGAAGAGAAGATTTACAAAAATCRTTGTCAAAACGACCTGCACGAACGTATGAGAAGGTCTTGGATAGATGCAACAAACATATACAGGTGGAGGAAACTGATGATGAATTTAGATTATGTTTTGGGGTTGAGGTCGCAGWCCCAGAAAAGTTTATCTTTAAGAGGTCAGAGCCCATGAGGAAACCTAGACYAATTGCTCGAGGACTCTTGACCAATGACACAAGTAGGGGAGCGGCAACCAGAGKTGATACGAGAGAGTGGACATAAGAGGGTTTCACCACCTTGATATATCCGCAAGCGAAGTTGTTCGRAATCATAGAGCAGCAGATACCCYAAAAGTCAAATGGCCGGAAAGCTATACGCGACCTCCCACTAACCCAAAATTTGATTTCTTTTGCAGGTTCCATAATAATTACGAGAACTCCACCAAGCATTGTAAGTATTTGCGCAAAGAGATTGAAAGYCTCATCAAAGTTGGACACTTGAAAGAGTTCCTATACAGAGATAGAGCGCCGCGATAACCAATGCAATAATTACCCCCACCACCTACGGGGGGGTCCACCTCCAAACCAGGTTGGAAGACAACCGCAGCAGGGAGGTGAAAATTGAAATGAACAAGGAAGAAAGGGGGGAATAACAAAGGAAGGATTAACATGATTTCAGGAGGGTCCACAAATGGGGATACCATTAATGCGCGAAAAAGACAAGCATAGGCAACTCGCCCCAGACCATGTGAGGCCGCTGTCATTAATAGGAGACCCCCAACCTCAGGACCGGTGATTTCCTTTGGCTCTGACGAACGGCGCAGCTTGTAGATGGAACATAACGATGCACTCATAATTAAAGTTGAGATAGCAGGATACGAGGTTATAAGGGTGTTTATCGACAATGGGASCTCAGTTAACATTATATACCGGGAGTGTGTAGATCATATAAACTTTAAGGCAAAGTTACGACTGGTAAATACCCCAATTTACACTTTTAATTGTGCGCAGATTATCACCGAAGGCGAGTTGGCGCTCTTTGTGGTTTTGGGAAAGGGTGAAATGAGAGTACAAAAAGATTTAAAATTTTTAATCATCAAAAGGAACTCGGAGTACAATGAAATATTGGGACGACTTACCCTCAACACATTCCAAGCGATCACCTCCACTTACCATATGAGTATCAAGTATCCGGAGGGAGATAAAGTAGGGGAAGTTGTGTCAGAACAGCAGGTCGCTAGATCGTGCTATCAYATGACGGTTATGAAGGGTATGAGTGAGAACAAGCYRGAAAGGATGGGAGGTCTACAAGAAGAATACTCAGATCCAAAAAGATGAGGYAGAAGGAGAATTATGATCGCCCCCATGAGGAACTCATGGATATTCACTGGAAGAGGGCAAGGCTAGAGTGCTCCATCAAAAAAGGAACCCAGATGACAYAAGTTATAAGGATGAGCTGATAGCATTATTAAGGGAGTTTRGGGATATTTTTGCCTTTGGGGATGGGGAGCTAATGGGAGTATCCCCTYAGGTCGCACAACACCATTTGAATGCTGATTCGAAGGCGTGATCTGTTCGACAGAAAATGAGACACTTCGGGGCAGAACTAGATAAAGTGATCAAGGAGGAGGTACAGAAGTTACTAAAAGKAGGGCACATCCGAGTGATCTAATTCCCAGAATACCTTTGTAATGATGTGATGGTGCCAAAACTTGGACAAAAGCGGAGAATGTGCGTGGACTTTRGCGATTTAAACAAAGCATGCCCAAAAGATCACTACCCGCTGCCACGTATTGATCAATTGGTCGATTCAACTTCGGGCTACAAGCTATTAAGTATGATGGACACATCGCAAGGATATCCTCAAATCCCATTGGCAAAGGAGAAGCAGCCCAAGGTGAGCTTTGTCACCCCGACAGGTACTTACTGCTTTGTTTCTATGTCGTTTGYGTTGAAGAATCCAGGTGAAACCTAGCAGAGCTTGGTGGATAGGATGTTCAAAGACTTGCTGGGATTATGTGGYCGATATGCTGATAAAAAGCAAAAGGCGAGCTCATATGTGGAGGATTTATGAAAGGCCTTTCTTATACTAAGGCAATATGGGATGAAACTCAATTTGAAGAAATGTGCAGTTGYCGTGCGATCAGGAAAGTTCTTGGGGTACATGGTGAACYTGGTATTGAAGTAAACCCGGAGAAAGTGAGAGCTATTATGGAGATGTATGTTTTGTAGTTTTTAGTTMTTTTGAAAATAAAGGTTCATTTGGCTTGATATTATCGGAAATCGATTCAATTGTAAGTTTCAAGGTGTTTCAAGCTTTGAAAATTAAAGGAAAATGAAAATAAAGCAATTAAACTAAATAAAATAAACTAGGAAATGAAATTGKAAGTTGMTCGGATGCCTCGTCGTATGCCTCGAATATGAAAATGCAAGCAACAATGAAAATTAAGCAAAAACAAGCAATGTTTYACCAAGTACAAGCATGAAAGCTCAAGGTATAACCATGCTTGCATTAACATAAAAACTTAWATAATGCAAATTGACAAATATCGAAAGCATGAATAGAAAGAYYAATTAAAYTTTGACGTTCGAGTTTAAAACTTTATGTGAAATAACAAGTAACAAGAAGTAGATCTAGTATTTAGCATGAAACAATGCATGAAAATAAAAACTTAAATAAAGCATATGAAATACTCAAAATAAAAACGATACAAGACTCGATCTATGATCTAGATGTGTCACTCATCTAGATTRCATGGACGATTCATAAGATCAAGCAAGAAATCAAAGAGTTAAGGCAAAAAGCATAAAATTGAAGAACAAGCATGAAATTGAAGAACAAAGCATAACAATAAAAGAAAGCTTACTTGAATTAAAGAGAAGAAGAAACAATCTTGAAATAAATTGCATCAAAGTAAAAATCCAAGGGAGTACTTGAATCCTTCTTAAACTTACAAACCCAAAGCAAAATYCTTGAAAACTTAGTCTAAGAGCTAGAGAGAATATTTCCCAAACCCAAGCTTGGGTTGGGAGAGGAGTGTGATATTTTACAAAATGAGAYTTGGGTTCTATTTATACTAGGTTTAATTGGGGTTAAATGGGTGAAATTGGGCTTTAAAGCTTGATTTTCCTAGGTTTGACAAAGMTTTGACCAAGATTTTGCACCCTGGCTTGAGGTTTCGCGAGAAGTTTGGCGTGCGACAAGGGGCTGCTGGCATGCAGTTTGGCGTGCGCCAGACGTTGCTGGCGCGCAGTTTGGCYTGCAATTTGGCATGCGCCAGGCGCTGCTGGCGCAGGATTTGGCGAGGAAGCTGGCAAACGCCAGGCGCTGCTAGGTGGGGTGGCGTGACTTATGGCTTGCCTTGGCGAGCCTTGCCGAGCATTCRAGAATGCCTTTACCTATGAAAATTAGATTTTTTGATCATTAAAACCCAAGAATTACACTAAACCTCAAACTCATTGAACCATGTAACAAAATTAAACATGAGATCAATAAGAAACTCAAGAAAAACAATAAAACAAGAAAAATAACTAAAAACCTAATTAATCGACACAAAAACTGTTAAAACCGATATAAAACCCTACTTAAAAACACAAGAAAAACACCACAATTACATGCAAAACAACCACRCCAKACTTATCGGTTTGTTCGTRCTCGAACAACGAAAAGAATCGAGAATGTATATGCAATGAACATTATGCAAAAAAGAAAAATCKTTGTGCTTATCCTTATTAATATGATGAGAGTATCAATATACTCTCATTGTCGTCAAGCATTGATCGTATTACTCTTTCTCAAATGAAAACCAAATCGATGACTTCCTCTCAAATGGAATCTTGAGGGTGTTCGCTCAATTCGCTCAAGTGTTTGATATATGGGACGTGTATACACTCAAGTCAGACAATGCATGCACCTTGTCAAGATTTCACAAATCGAAAACTCAAAATTGCCCGTTGTACATGACCAAACAAGAATCGAATGAGGTCTTTATTTTGGGTTGTAATGTTYGCTCTTTGGTAAGGTATGGAACATTTGTATAGAGTGTCTAACACACGATCAAACGTGATCAATAACACACAAAAGTCCTAACTTCTAAAACCCGAAGCTTATGATCGCTTCACCCTTTCCAAATTACCAAACTTTCATTCGAAACCCTTTCGTACACACTCTTTCCTGACTTTTATTCCTTAACACTTAGAAGCTTTTTGAATTTAATTCTTTTCACTAAACTTAGCCTTTTTGAACATTAGGCTTTTTCGCTTGAACGCACGCTTTATCACTTTTCGTGARTTTTATTGGAGTTTATTATTTTATTTTTTTGTATAGTAACTCAAAACCCAAAACCCAAAAATTGATTTTCCTCACATTTCTAGTAAACTAACAACATACACTCTCACCTCACCATTTATGAAGATATAAGAGCTAAAATCGAGCTCGACTAACAAGAAATGGGACATAGGCTCAAGYGGGCTCATTTGGGATTTTTAAGTAGCTCATATATTTAGATATGGCCGAAATAAAGGTGATATATGTGCTTCGAGGTCATTTCCAAGTTCAATCATYTACGAGTAAAATCAAGCCACCTCAATGCAATTTCCATAAAAATGCAAGCAAAACCGATAATTCACACAAGGCTACTCACTAGTTTGCATCGGGTTTTGGAAACACAACCAAAAGAGATTTTAGAACGTTGAAATCTTTTCAAGAMTAAATGTTGATTATATATATAGGCAGCTTTTTGARAAAGKACAAAAATTCAACTCCTTGCACAAGAGGGCATAAACATGTAAAAKCCCGACAAGTAAACTATTCAAACTTCCAAGCATATGGTGATTGATCAACAATGTAATAAAGACACAAAATACATAAAAACAACTCAACCATATAAATGCACAATTAGTAAGCGTCACTTTGCCAAGAATGCGTCACTTCGCCAAAGCTCGAGTTAAGAAAGATAAATCATTTTTTGTGACACCCGAACCCTAACCACKTACCCACCCCACACTTAAACCATGRAATGCCCTTATTGCATTTTAATGAAAACCAAGTAAAAGYAGGGTGAAATAGAAGCTTCCTTAACTGAGCGAGTTTGGGTTGAGCTCAGTGGGGTCCACTRAAYCATCTTGCAATCCAAGCAAAAACTGAYCATGGATAGATTCTCCCGYCTCCATGAACGCTACCAATCTTATCAATTCACCCAAGGGTGAAGTCAGAAAACAACACACTAGAAAAGAAGATCACACAAAAATCAAAAACACAAGAAAATATGTACATAAACCCAAAACAAAATGAAACAAGGGTTAAAAAGAACCAAAAGACGACACAACAATTTTTTTTATTTTTGAATTTTTCGAATGTTTTTTGAATTTTTATAATAAGAAAGAAAGAAAGATATGTAAAAATAGAAGAAATAAACGAAAAGCACATGGGTTGCCTCCCAAGAAGCGCTTGTTTTACACCACTAGCTTGACGGACTCACTTTTTGCTCAAGGTGGGAAGATAACGGGAGGATCCATCAAAACAATCTCCTCATTGTCGGGTGGATCCATTCTTTGGAACGTTCTCGGCGCATTGCATAGCTCGAATAGTATTCGCCAAAAGGAAAACATTCAAGTTGGGAATGAAACTCGTCTCGGCTAGGTCTCCAGGTGGAATTATTGTTTTGAAGTGACCCGAAAACTCATCTAGGAAATGATAAGAAATAATGGTCGGCTAGCTTGTTCAACCTTTTATCGATAAACGGAGAAGGGAAATGATCTCTCTTGGTAGTCGCATTTATCTTCTTAGAATCGATCAACATTCTCCAACCCATTGTATCCCTCGTAGCCATCAACTCTCCTTTTTCATCCTAAAAAATGAACATGCCGCTGGTCTTTGGCACCAAGTCAATGGGATTCACCCACTCGCTTTTGGAAACATCAATCCTTCCCACGACGACCTCCAAATCCCGACTCTTACTATTTTAATATGGGGGATAACTCCTTTAACAACTCTGGGTCTCCATCCAATAGCAACCTTAAGAACTTTAAGCTCTTTAACCTACCTCTCCTCCTCCTCTCGATTCGGATAGGCAAAGATGATAATCGGCTTGCTCTCCTCTTCCAAATAGAAACGCTTGGAGGGATATGGGAGAGGCTTAAGCTCGGGCTTGTGCCTCCTCTCGTCTTCAACGCGGGATAATTCTAACAATTCCACGATCCCCTCAAGATAGTCTTCAAGCTCTTCCATATTATCATCAATGATCTTTTCCTCAAGGTGATTTTCAAACTTCTCACTCTTATCATCAACTATCCCCACCTCCCCTCTAAAAAGTCATCGTTGCCCTCAACGACACATAAAGAATTATTTTCACACAAGTTTTGGGCACATTGAGGCACAATGCACCCATCGTTAAGAACAAGGGGCTCATCATCCTCACAACACTCCTCAAAATAGGCTTCCCGGACAATATCCTCCTCAATGCTCCTATCCTCCATATAAACCCATTTGACCATGGACTTGAGGAATTCCATACATACCCATTCTTCGCAAGATTCTTTTGAAGTAAAAGGTAAAGGGTCAAGAGGAGTAAAAGCATTCGGAAATGAAAACATATCCTCTTCCGATGGCGAGACACTCGTATTCTCAACCAACCGACACTTATCAATGATCGTGACTGAAAAAGTATGTGAAGTTGGACTTGAGAATTATCGTGTAATGGCCAAGGATCATAGATGGGGTAGGAGAAATCACTGGCTTCGTCGGATGACATGGGCCCACATGAGGAGAAACAACCGGATTATGAGACGGCGGATAATCGGGTCCCACTTGATATCCATGACCCCCATACACGTCCTCCGAATGAGGCATCGACAAATTGAACGAGGGAAGTGAAGGACAAGACTTGGTATAGTGACCACACGTTCCACACCATGCACATCCCAAAAAAGGTTTGTTAACATCCCCCATAGTGCGAATGGGGGGGCCACTTGCAACAATGGAGCTCGGACTTCCAAACAACTCATACGGATCGGGGTTTGGAGGTCTATTGGTGGTACCAATCGGAGCATCATCGAAATCGAAAGTCGTCACCAAAAATGGTCTGTTCAAGTCACCCATGGTACGGATAGGGGGACCACTTGCAACAATGGAGCTCGGACCTCCAAACAACTCATAAGCCTCGAGATCTTTAGTGGATAAAGTTATGCGCATCCCAAAATTTAGATTCGAAGTAGGAGGACCTCCACACGGGTCGGGGTTCCCAAAGACACCATTATGCATGTTCGGACAGTGCTCAGGAACGCCATTACCGCCATACGGGGTGGGAATCGGATATTGACCACCAACATACCCATTCGGACTAAAGCCTCCATTATACATGTTCGTGCATTGATTGGGTGCAATATAACCACCATGTGAACCGAATGTCGGATATGCATATTCGGGAAGTGATTTGGAGCACCATATCCCCCATACAAACCATACGTACCCGAGGATCCGTTAAACCCGACATGGTTTGCACCATGCCCTCCCATGCCGGGTTGGCCATAACCAATTCCACCGTTGGTACCGTGGTTTGCACCATGCCCTCCCACGTTGCCAAATCTATTATGCATCCTATTACCAATATGGTTTGCACCATACCCTCCCACGTTGGGAATATATCCACCATTGCTATACGTACCTTGCATACTTAACAAAAAATGTCAAATAACAAATAAATCTAAAAACACAAAAAAAGAACAATCAAATCGAGAGCCTTAATCAATCCGAGTCGCATTGACGCCATTTTGTTTTGTAATTTTTCATGATTTTCGGAAATAAAGGTTCTCTTGGCTTGGTGTTATCGGAAATCTATTCAATTGTAAGTTTCAAAGTGTTTCAAGTTTTGAAAAGTAAAAGGAAAATGAAAATAATGCAATTAACCTAACTTAACTACACTATAAATTGAAATAACAAGTTGGTCGGATGCCTCGTCGGATGCCTCGAATATGAAAATGCAAGTAACAATGAAAATTAAGCAAAAAAAAAAAAGGATTATTTCACGAAGTACAAGCATGAAAGCTCAAGGTACAACCATGCTTGCATGAACATAAAAACTTAAATAATGCAAATTGACAAAAATCGAAAGCATGAATAGAGAGCAATGAAAATTGACGTCAAATCTTAAAACCTTATGTAAAATAACAGGTAACAAGAAGTAGATCTAGGATTTAGCATGAAATAATGCATGAAAATAAAAACCTAAATAAAGCTTATGAAATACTCAAAATAAAAACGATCCAAGATTTGATCTATGATCTAGACGTGTCACTCATCTAGATTTCATAGACGATTCATAAAATCAAGCAAGAAATCAAAGGGCTAAGGCAAAAAGCATAAAATTGAAGAACAAATCATAAAAATAAAAATAAAAAAGCTTACTTGAATTAAAGATAAGAAGAAAGAAGCTTAAATTAAATTGCATCAAAGTAAAAAATCCAAGGGAGTACTTGAATCCTTCTTGAGTTTACAAACCCAAGGCAAAAAGCTTGAAAAATTAGTCTAAGAGCTAGAGAGAATAAATCTCAAACACAAGCTTGGGTTGGGAGAGGAGTGTGATATTTTATAAAATGAGAGTTGGGTTTTATTTATATTAGGTTTAATTGGGGTTAAATGGGTGAAATTGGGCTTTAAGGCTTGATTTTCCTAGGTTTGACCAAGGTTTGACAGAAATTTTGCACCCTGACAAGAGGTTTGGCGAGCAATTTGGCGTGCGCTAAGGGGCTGCTGGCGTGCAGTTTGGCGTGCGCCTGGCGTTGTTGGCGAGCAGTTTGGCTTGCGCCAGGCGCAGGATTTGGTGAGGAAGCTGGCTCGCGCCAGGGAGCGCTGGCGCAGGATTTGGCGAGGAAGCTGGCAAACGCTATGTGCTGCTAGGACGGGTGGCGTGACTTATGGCTTGCCTTGGCGAGCATTCCAGAACGCCTTTACCTATGAAAAATATAATTTTTGATCATAAAAACCCAAGAATTACACCAAACCTCAAACTAATTGAACCATTTAACCAAATTAAACATCAAATCAATAAGAAACTCAAGAAAAACAATAAAACAAGAAAAACAACCTAATAACCTAATTAATAGACTCAAAAACCGCTAGAAAAATATAAAACCCTACTTAAAAATACGAGAGAAATACCACAATTACATTCAAAATAATGCAACTCCAGGAATGGTACGTGACGTGCAGGTATTAATTGGTCGAATTGCAGGTCTCAGCCGCTTTTTTCAAGGTCGGCAAAAAAGTGCATGGCCTTTTTCAGGATGCTCAGAAAGGCATCTAAGTTCGAATGGACGAAAGAGGTCGCATAAGCTTTTGAGAAACTTATACAGTACTTGGCAGAAATACCATTGCTGACTAAACCAATGTCAGGCGAAGACTTAATATTATATATATCTATTGGAGAGGTCGCGGTAAGCTTAGTGCTCTTTAGGGAGGAGGAGGGCGTACAGAAGCCCATCACTACTGCAAAACAGCTAATTAACGGCGGTTTTTGGAGGGTTTTAACGGCGGTTTTTAGGTGAAAACTCTAGGGTAGTTTTTGTAATTATCCCTTAATTATACACGCTCATGGCTCCGAAAAATATGATCAACGTTGCCATAACGATATTTCAAATGCATCATTTCTTACAGGCAAAATATCATCCAATCCCAAGTCACCATTCAATCAAGATCATATATAACGTCACAAATGCTTAAT
>BMAC01000286.1:652418-736520 GCA_014905375.1 Phtheirospermum japonicum | reverse complement strand
AAAAAAAGAGAAAGACTTGGTAAAATAAATAAATAAAAATAAAATTGTTACTTCTGGCGAGGCGGCGACCGATCAAATGATAAAAAATTATTCAAACAAGCTCTAGATAAATAATAATGAACCCAGTAATGATTACTCCCTCTCTTTCCATTTAATTGTAATATTACCTTTTCTTTTTCCTCCAAAATAATTATTAATTTAATTATTTGTTCAGGGTTCGAAATATCAGATTAGAATTTTAAGTGCCGCATGTTGATTTATTTTAAAATTAAAAAATTAAATACTCAATGAGTAATTTTTTACACATAATTTTTATCATATACTAATATCAGATTAGAATTTTAAGTGACGCATGTTGATTTATTTTAAAATTAAAAAATCAAATACTCAATGAATGATTTTTTAAACATAATTTTTACCATATACTATTTTATTAACACGTATAATTAAATACTACTAAATATAATATTATAATATAACATCATTAAATTTTTATACATAATTCAATAAAATATAATATAATGGCTTTGGTCGCCCAAAATCCCTACTCGCCCTTCGATTGTTGCTTGGCGAGCTATTTTGAATCGATTGGCAGTGCTTGATAATTTTCGGGTGATTGGCCCTTCATTTTGTTACTTTTGCCTTAGCCACTCGGAGTCGGTCACGGCCACGCTTTTGAGGCCGAGTTAGAGATTCGGGCCATCAATATCGCTTTTCACTTCGGGATTTTTGAAAATTGGTCACTGTTGGCTAAAAACCATTRCTCACTTGTGAAGCGGCTTTCAATTTCCAATTTTTTTTTATTTAGTGAGGATATCGAGATTATCTTAAAAGAGAAGGTAGTTCAAACATCTACACCCAAACATAAAGAATTCGGACCTTTTTACTATTCAAAATTTGCAATACCAAAATTCAAACAAATATTAATTCAAAAGCCTCCCAAATCAAAATTAATAATACAATAATTCAAAATTTAAATTTAAGTAGTATCAATCTTCCATGTTTGAGTTGAGGATGGGATCAGAATGAGAATTATTCGGAGTAGATGATATCAACGGGTCCAAAAATAAAAAAATCAACCCACGCATGCGCTCTGTTGTATGATTTTATTTTTTTTAAATAAACAATATTGACTGGACAGTATAAGGGTATTTATTGATCCTTCCATGCATATTCAAGTAATTTAATTATATCTGCATATGAGAATCAAACATACAATCAACTACGTTGAAAGATGAGCCCAGACTATATATACGAGAGCATCGTAACGGGCAATCCATTTCTTCATCAATTTTCAATTCAATTATCTAAATTCCCTTCACTCTTCTCCTTTTCTCTTTCTAGATTATCAATTATAATCTCAAACTTACATTTACAAATCCTACATGTCATTCATTTACTTTTATTTATATTATTATATTTAATACTATTTTTATATACTACTCCCTCCATTCCAAAATAATAGTCATACGGTTGATTTCACCCATATTAAGAAATGAGTAGTTTATATAGTAAAGTCATTAATTTAATTAGTGTTTTACAGTTATACCCTTCTTGGATTTATTAATGTCAATTAATGATTATAGATATCATTGTTGAAATTAGTATAGTATTTGTTATTAGAATATTAAGATTTTACATTGTAATCATCAATTTTCAATTTATCATGTAGAAAACTAGTATTTCAAAAATATTAATTAAGGGTATGTGTGGAAATAAAAATTTAATGAAATGTTAAATATAGTAACTGGACTATCTTTTTGGGACGGAGGGAATATATATATTTATTAAATTTATAAATCATTCTATTATAATATATATATATATATATATATATATATATATATATATGTGTGTGTGTGTGTGTGTGTGTGTGTGTGAATTTTTGGTCTTCAATTATAATATTAATTTACTATTACAACAAAATAAATATTCAGATGATATATTTATTATATTAAAAAATAACAATAGCAAGATGATTAAAAATATGACAGTATAGAAGAAATAAAAATACAATAAAAGAGAAAAAAATATGACGTGGAAATATTGAATAATGATGAGTTCATTGATTTTAAGTTATTTTTTATTTATTTATAATTATAAATAATTTATTTTATTTATTATTAATTTTGATTATTTTAGTTTTATATTATATATATATATATATATATATATATATATATATATATATATATATATATATATATATATATATATATATATATATACAAACACACACACGGGAAATCAAAGAAGAAGAAAGTAAAAAGAAAACAAAAAACAAACAAGCAATCCCAGGCTCCAGGCTTTTGCCTGCCGCCTCCACTTTTTGTCTAGCGCGTGCAACACACGCCCCCCACTCATCGGATGTTAGGTGGGCGAGTGTGTCCGATGTGCCTTTCGGTCTCCCCTTTACCTTCCCCAATCCCCTCCCCCTTTCATTTCACTACTAAAACTAGCGGATTATCGAGATTTTTATCGACATTTTTTATCGAGAGTAATACCAAAGGATCAATCTCTCGGTAACAATACTGGCACCCTCGGTAATTTCACCGAATTATCAACATCAACATTTGTCGTCACTATTACTAAAGGCAACAACGAGTAATTTTCGAGGGAATTGATACCGAGCATAACATTCCCTCGGTATACTCAATATGTAAATGAAAAATAAAAAAATAAAATACCGAGGGTTGTAAATATCCCCTCGGTAATACTGAGGGAGTTGAGGCCCTCATTATTTGAAATTAGAGAGAGAGAGAGAGAAAAATTGTGTGCAACCGAATTTGAAACGAGATAAGATGGGTTGATAGACAACGTATAAAATCAAGTCGTGATATCAAATGATGAGTTTATCGAGTCTCTACCAGATCAATCAATTCAAGAGGAAGCTGTAAAATACAATCAATCCAACATAATTAGACAATGTTGATATCCAATTCCACAACCCCACTGATAATGACGTGGGCAAACTTGGTGATGTGGCAGATGATGATACAGAAAATGAGTTACTCATCGATCAAGATATAGATGAAGATGAGTTTGATGATAAATTTAATAGTGAAAGTGTTGGTCCAGATGAAAAGTTAAAAATGGAAGACTATGTAGTTGAAATATATTTAAAATATTTGTATAAAATGCTCCTATTTTAACAAGTTGATTTGTACTTGTATCTTTTAAAATGCTCAAATTGTTAAATGCTCTAATCTTAACATGTTGATATAGCTGTATTTTGTATAATGCTCGTAATATGTGTATTTTATAAGATTATGATTGGTCGTGGATGCAGTCGATCAACAAGATTGTTCAGAGATCTACTATCGTCTTTGCCACATCACTTACATTATTATAACGATTACTATGTGGGGCTCAACTTAGAGAAAGCATCGACTATACCAGATATGGTTGCACTCACTTCATGTGACACCGGTACATTGATGTAGGCATCGATCCTATCAGGTGGGGACACATGATTATCTCATTGGTGATAAGCAGTAAGTAGAGTAATAATTAAAAAAAATTTAAAATAATATTTCTAACCATAAACAGAATTATAGACTGCATAGTTAGACGGTCAAACTTTTGACGATCTATCGAGAGATCATGGAGAAGGAATTAAGTCCTGTCGGGTGGCAGTTTAAGGTAATAAGCCTATGCGTGAATCGTGATGGAACATGTTATAGGTAAATAACTTATTAGTGTGTAAATTAATTAATATAACTTTAGAATCATATATCAAGTGAATTATAAATTGTTTTGTCGGATTAGTGTTTTTAGAACACTAATCTGTAGAGTGATATCATTGTGATGACAATATTATTCAAAGGGATGGGGTAAAAGTATGGCAAGCGGCCTCACGAGTATAAGCAAGCTCGTGATAGGAGCCAATCTACATTGATGAAGAAGTATGGAAGTACTCAATTTTTTCTTCTTTTTAGTAAATTATAACTTTTAATATTATAAATGATTAATAATTTGTTATTTTTATCATGCATCTCAACTAGAACATGGATTTTATAATGGGATAAGTCTGAAAACAAATCCATGTCCGACCAGTGCACTACCAATAGGCAGAACGAGCTTGCTTTGAAGTACGTCAGGGGTTTTAGATTTGCTATGATTATTCTTCTGATATCGTAAGTAACTTTAATTCATAATACATTATTAATTAATTTAATAAATATTATTGACAATTTTTTTTGAATACAAGAATGGGAGACATGTCGATCGGCCACTACATATGAGTTTTTTTTACTTGTTCACAAGAACATCGACGACACGCTTGTTGTGGTGAAATCAACCACTACGCATGTAAGTATCTTTCATGCTTTAATATTTTTAAATTAACTTATTTTTTGGTTTTCATATACATACAAAATTTATTAACGTTTTGTATTTTAGGAGGAGTACCAGAGATGTCTGAATGAGGCACGTGCTTCATCACATGATACAGATAATGAGGTTGACCCTAACCTTATTTATCTTAACGTCTTCAAGGAGAGTAAGGACCGACAATATGGCACCCACTACTTTAAGAAGTTGGTTACTTCTTCAAAGGTTTTGAGGGGTGCTTCTTCTTCCTCCCATTATAATAGGACTCCGGTGACGGAACTCCAAATGAAGCTCCAGCTATAGCATGAGGAACTTGAGTCTACGAGATGAGCTCAACAAGCGATGGAAGAGAAGTACAACCATTCTGAGCGCATATGTGTACAGCGAGAGCAGGAAGTCGAGGCACGAATGAACGCAAAAATGGCTGAGATGATGGCAGCTTTTTTGTAATTCTAGAAGCCACCCCACCACCACCTCCTTCTCCCCGACATAGTATTCCTCCAATATTTTATTGTAAACTTGTAATATATTCTCACGTTCTTTTAGTGCAATAGATTATTGTAAACTTGATAAATATTTTTAGATATGGGTAATTCAAAACTTGTTAATTCAATTCGTGTATTGTCTTTAATTTTTTTTATTTTGGATATTTAATATAAAACAAATAATATAATATTAATTAAAAAAATTGAAAAAAATTTGATTAAAGTTCCTTCAGTAAATTGCCGAAGTAACGAGGGCAATATTTCTCTCGGTAATACCAAGAAAATATTGTCCTCAAGATTATCGAGGTAAGTATGCCTTCGGTATTATCGAGGGAAATATTATCCTTGGTATTATCAAGGTCAATCTAATTCGAGGTTAATCGATTTATCGAGGATAACCACTCAGTAATTCCCTCGAAATAGATACTGAGGGATTATTTCTCCTTCATACCTATTACCGAAGAGGGTTTTACTGAGGGTTTATTTCTCCACTCAGTATGCATTTAACATTTCTTGTAGCTCATCAAGAGCTCGCCTGCCATCCTCTTCATTCCTTTCCAAAATAATCTCGCTTGTAAGTCCATCCCAACCGGTGCCCTACTCTTCGTATGATCTTCACAGTATCCTTCATGTATTTCTCGCAATTCTTCTAGCCCTTCTACCGGCGACAAGCATTTGAGATAAGGACTAAAGTACGAACTCTTGTATATGTGTCTATCCATCAAGAAGAACCGAGCTACTGCCCTAGCCTCCTTAGTGGATAACTGTGTATTGTCCTCTGTAGCTTTGTGAAGAACCTCCCGGATCGGTGTTTGCCAATCTTCCCTCTCCTATATTTCTATTACCTTACTCCACTGTTCCAAATTAATAGTAGGTAGGTTCATTAAAGTAACAGTTCTCATGCTGCAATCCCCCAAGCCCCCTATCATCTTGGCGAGATGATCCGCCCTTGTGTTTTCTCACAGTAAATGTTCCAATTTGAACTCCTCCAATTGAGCCACCCCTTTCTTAATTTTTCCCATATACTCTTACATACGTTCTTCTCGTGCCTCAAAAGATCTGTCATAATGGCAAGCTACCAACGAGGAGTCTGTATGTGTCTTTAATCGTTTCACTCTTAGGTCGCCTGCCATTTTAATTCCCTGCCTCATACTTCTCTTCTATCATACTCTCACCTCTGGACCTGCATTTAAGTGATGTTGTGTGACCTCAGGATCCACCTATTGTAATTCGTTGTCCTAAAAAACAAATATGTCTTGAAATTCCTTCAACAGAGCAACAAGCTCCATATTTATGTCCTCTGGCAACTTGCTACCCATCCTTGTTTTATACCTCTACCTACCATCCTCCAACTCGATCTCCATAAGTTCTTCATGAGGTTGGACATAATTATCTTCCTCCCTAAACTTCTTAGCACTTAGTATCCCCTCATGGATTTCACTACTCCACTCTCGCTTCCCTTCACTCATCCTTTTCCTTATTGTCATTTGATAGCAAGATCGTTCTACCTATTGGTCTGATATTATCTCGTTGACCTTATCCCCTTCTGGATACTTTAGGCTCATGTGGTACGTGGATGTCACTACTTAAAACTCATTGAGTGTAGGTCGATCCAGTATGATATTATAAGCCGAGTTAGCCTTGATTATTAAGAATTTTATATTTTTCTCCACTCTTAGCTCATCATTTCCCCGAATAACTAGTAAGACAACTTATCCTTCTATGATGACCTGTGCTCTATTAAAAACATATACCGACGTCTGCACCAACTTTTTTTTACATTAAGATTCATATTTTCCAAGCATTTTTGATAAAGGATGTTGACCGAGCTCCCATTGTCCACAAATAGTCTTCCTACATCATATACAGCCTCCTCTGATCAGATCACCAGTGAATCATTATATTCGACATGGAACCCTCGCCTTTCTCCTGGACTAAAATAAATTACCGGCCCAGCTGTTTGGGGATGCCTATTAATGGCAGCAATCTCAAAATTTCCAAGGTGAGCTGCCTTCACATGTTGCTTTCTGGAATTTCTTGAATCCCCATTTGTTGGTACGCCTGGAATCATGCTATTTAGCCCTAATTGTTTCCAGACCCTCCACCTTGTTTTGGTCTCCTTTGCTCCTCCTGCTTTCTTTGTCCTTCCATCTGTGCCTGCGGGGTACCTTTTGGGGGAGATCCGGGCAAGGCCTGTCTCTGATCTCGAGGTGCCCTATCCCTATAAATGACCTCTTTGAGATAACCATCCTTAATTAATCTTTTTATATCCTCCTTTATATTTTGGCATCTCTCCATGGAATATCCATAATTATTTTAGAATTTATAAAAGAAATGTGACCTTAAATTTGTAGGTATCTGTGCATAATCTTGGTCCAACCAAATAGTATAAGGATCATGTCTTTCATGATCATGAATATTCAAGCTTGCGACATCGCTAACGATGTAAACTCATGTTCCTCCTAATTTCTCCCATCGATCCTCGCTCCTACTCTACCTTTTACACCTAGTGCCATAATTGCTCTTACTGGTTGTTTTACCTCCCTTCTGAATTTCGGCCTTTTTTTGGCGTTCTCTCCAAATCCCCGACCTTTCTACAAAAATGTATTCTATCTTCCTCTTCCACTCCCTCTACGTGGATGTATATCATTTATCGATCCAGTAACTCCTCAAAACTGTGTGATGGCCTCTTAGCCAATGAGGTCCTTAAGCCCCCTATCTGTAATCTCTGTTTAATGCTCCTGCTTTCATTTCATCTGTGGTTGTAAACACTTCCAAAGTAGCTCTAGTAAACCTGATTACGCAATCCTTCAAAGTTTCTCAGGTTATTGCATAACTGAAAAGAGAGACTGCACGTTCTTGTGTGTATCTTCGTGCTACCAAGGTCTATTAAAAATACCAACTTTAAAACTTGAAAGCTCGGGATACTTCTTTGGGCCACAACATCCATATACTGTCGTAAGACCGCCTTGTTCTCGAAACATTGAACATGTAAGGTGGGATATGATAATCTCTCGTAGTAATAGTTCAACCCTTTGTATTCCCGAGACAAAGCCACTCTCAACATTCCTTCAGAGAATTGATGGTGTCTTGACACCTGCAGATCCGCTCCTGCGACCTGCCTTTGAAGTGCTCGCACCACTTCCTGCATGTCTCTTGATCGATGATTTCTCAACACTCTAGTTTTAGAAATTGTCTCCGTAATAATACGGAGTCGATTGTAAAGTGTTAAGTTGAATACCGAATCGTGTCTCTCGAGGATAAATGTTATCAGCAATCGGTATTTTTAGTTAATCTCTTGTTAATTTTAATTACAATAATCTACTCTAAGAAAGCAATAAGTCATTTGGTTGAGTTTATGTTTTTTTTGCTAATACTTGAATTGGAATGAAAACCTTGAAAATACTAACTAAGGTAAAGGTTAATGAGTATTGAAAGCTTGCTTGAAAGTAACAAACTTGAGAAGATTAATTAAACCTATTTAAAACTTATAACTAATTAAAGACTACTAAAATAGAAAAAGCTTGAAGGTATTTAAAAGAGAAAATGGAGGGAAGTCAAGGCTTAAATACTTTAAAGAGTTTCTTGGTCAAAGAGCATTAACATGTAGAATTCAACATAATCAAAGAGGAAAGTCCCATACGTCTTTCAAGGACCCAAGGTTTGTTTAGACGAATAAAAAGATTCAAGTGAGAGCTTCAATGGGGTTTTTACCAAAAGAAAGATAACAAGCTAGAAAATGTCAATGGGGATTTGAAATAAAATGAAAAACAACACAAATTACTACTTAACAATCAACACACAACAATAATAATTAATCAAGAACAACACAATAGAGAATAGAAAGATTACTACCAATTTCACTCCAAACAAAGCTTCAAGTTTTAGGTTACAATCTTCAAAGACAAGAAGAAATTCACAAAAATAACTTCCATGATTGAATGAGATGTCACCTTCTCCAACAACTCAAACTAGATAATCTAACCCTAACTAACTAAACTAAACTATTCTAAGGATTATAAACTAGGGTTTTAAAATGCAATGGAGTAGTAAAAGGTTGGAGGAGACTGAACAAGTTCAAAAATCAACCAAGGAGAGGATAAGGTGGTTAGGAAAAGGTTGGGGGTTTATATAAAGGGTCGCAGGGGCAAAATCCCAAAAATCTCAAACCTCCCTGCGATGTAGTCTATTGGGCTGCTTTTCAGTCGATCAGGCTGCTTTTCAGTCGATCAGCTGCTTTTCAATCGATCAAGCTGATTTTAATTCGATCGGGTTGCTTTTCAGTCGATCGACTACCTTACAAATGAAACCAGCCTCTGTAAAGCAATCGATTTGGGCTGAAGCAATCGATCTAGGCTACCTCCGGCTCGGTTTTCTCGTTTTCTGCTCCAAAACATCCGTCGGTCGTCGTTTCTTGCTCGTGCTATGTTCTCTTGCATGTCTTTACTTGTATCTTCCATAGCAAGTCGATTGGAATTCCATAAGCATACGCGGGTCCCGCTTGGTCATTCTTCGGCCAAAAACATTATAACGAGTGAAAATTTATGAAAAATATAATAAAAAACGCATAAACGCTAAAAACCTAAAACTAATAAAATAGGCCTAATCGACTACTAACACCCATAAATGCAAGTGAAACACATGCAATCACGACACAAAAATATAATAAAAACACGTAAGAAAAAACATGCAAATCAACCACCCCACACTTAGAATGATTGCTTCTCCTCACGTAAATTAAGTCTAGAACTACGAAACTACCGTCGAAAGACCTTAAACTAATGCAAAAAAACCTAATTCGAGACGGTGCATGCTACAATGCTTGTTAGCTTGATCAAAAGTGTCAACAAGGATGTGTTGATAAAGAAAGTATAAATCGACTCTCGGAACCTAAAAGTACTAGATAACCCTCCAAGTCGGTCCCCACGTCCTTGCCCCGGCTAAGGTCTATCCACGCTCGAACCGTTAATCAGCTCCCTACTAGCCCCAATCATCTACATCTCTCTTTAACAATCAATATCTGAAATAAGAAAAATAAGAAATGTGCAAGGGTTGCACGATTATTACTTAATAACTTCAGGGACTTATATCGTATCCTTGTTTATTCATCAATTTTTTATTTTTTTTTATTTTTTTCCTTTCGTTTTTTAGGGTTCAACGACTCCGATCACTCATTGCTACTATCAACTTACAATATTCTCGATCGAGCACATGGAGCAATAGACGACTCCAAAATTAGAAGAAAAATTACAAAACAAATATCCTATAAAGAGTGTTCGATGACGAGGCTAGTTGAGGCACTCGTTCAATATTGAGCTCAAGGATAGCACGAAGCTAAAGCCGAACAAAGTTTCTGAAAAGTTAAGCTACCTAAGTCCACTCTATCCGATCGACAATCTAAACTCCCTAAGCAAATCATCAAAACTGCGTCACTTCGTCAAGGTTCCAAGCAAATATAACACACTTACTACTCAAATTATCACAAGCAACCATACACAACTTAAAAGCCTAAGATGAACCCTAAACACCCCACACTTAAAACCTAGCAATGTCCTCATTGCAAATTAAGCTAGAAAGCGGTAAAAAGTGTAAAGGAAAAAAAACTCCCCTATTCTCGAGCTTGTGATGACGCGGTCGTACATAATTCCTCTCCGGGAGTTGAGGCAAGCTATCTACAAAACATGAACAATCGGGGGTTACAAAAACAATCTATGTACAAAAAGTGAAAATCTTTTGGGGGTTTTCAGATTTTCTATTTTTTTTGGGTTTTATTTTTTTAAAATACAATATAAAGAGGGTTAGAAAGTCATGGGTTGCCTCCCATGTAGCTCGTTTGTTTAAAGTCGTTCGCTTGACTATCCATCCTTGATTAGGACTCAGTCGGGGGAACATCTGCCAAGTTCTCCTGCACTCTTGCTCTCTCGAATATCCCCATCACCCCCTCTAACAGAAACGCTAGACAGTTGTCATCCTCAACGACCTAATCCACAAATTTCTCATAAGTCTCCTCGACCACTTCTTCCATTGGGTCAACCATCGCACAATCGGCTTGAAAAGAGGAGGGATAAATGAAAATTAAGTTGTGGGTTGAAAAATTCACAGTTTCCCCCAAAACTGTGAACGTGAACTTCCCATTCTTCACGCCTATCACGGTATTCGTGGTTTCCATGAATGGTCTTCCAAGCAAGATCGCGTGCTCACGACTTTCTTTGTTCACTTCTGTAACATATAAGACCACGAAATCCACGGGGACTATGAGTCCTCCTACTTGCACCAACACATCCTCGACTAACCCCTTCGAGTACCGGATTGATTAGTTGGCCAACTGCAAGCACATCATTGTTTCCTTGAGATTGCCCAACTCCAATTGTTTAAATATGTAGTAGGGCATCAAATTAATCCCCACGCCGAGGTCTATCATCCCTTGTGTTTCCTTGCCATTCCCGAGAGTGATCTTTATACAAAAAATTCCTGGATCTTCCTCCTTAGGTGGAAGAGGGTTGCTATAAACGATGCTCGCCGCATTTGATATGCACACCTTCTAGTTGTTCTTTAACCGTCGCTTCTTGAATGTCAACTCTTTGAAGAACTTGGTGCACGCGGGCACATTTTGGACAATATCAAGCAAGGGAAGTTTAAAGTCGACCTCAGACAACATCTTGTATAATTCAATAAATTGGGAATCTCACTTCGTCGGTCGGATACAGCTCAGATATGGGATCGAAGGTCGGTACGGCGTTGCGGATTTGTGGAGTCCCCTAGTAGCCTTGATATCCTTCCCCTTACCACTTGAAGAGGATATGGGTGGGCTAGGAGTGACCACGTGATCGTCTACAACTTTGAGTGAAGAGAAGGGATCATCGATGGAATGGGCAACCTTGTTATCTACCACCTTGCCGCTTCGAAGAACAGTCACGACTTGGGCTTGAACTGGTTGACTTGGTAGATTTCTCTCTCCCGCTTAAGCTCGTTAACATCCGTGGCCACTTGCCCCACTTGTGTCTCTAAACTTGCAAGACGTTTATTCAATTGTTGGATGGAACCCGAATGTTCGGTCAAGATGGACTCCATGCTTGGTTGACGTGATGTCGAATGATCTTGAGGAGCCGAAAATGACGCTCGAGGATACGGGAAAGGTGGTCAGGCATTGAACGGTACTTGAGTCCGTGGTTGTTTCATCGGAGGCCCGAGTGGATTTTGAGCATTGGTCGAGTCCCTACACCCAAAGTTACGGTGGTTCCTCCACCTAGGGTTGTACGTTTGGGAATATGGGTCATTATGCCTTTGGATACCACTTCGTTGGACTTGGTTCAGTTGCAAGGTTTGGAAGTCTTAGACCACGAACGCTTGCTCATATAACTCATTTGATTGCCCATAAACCATCGGACGCGTACTAGCTCCATGACCTGAGATGCCGCACTTGGTTCATGTCTCCATCGAAATCGAATAGCGCTTGGTGAGGGAAGCCACTTGACTTTCGAGGTTGGCGATCTTACGGGCCCACTCGGGCTCATCCTTTGTCGATACTTCCTTTACTTGCTCCTTTCGCTCCAATATGCTCATTCGGTGATCGTCTGCGACCATATTAACGAAGATGTCATATAACTCTCTCGTCTAGCGCCCAGAGAGGTTTCCTCTGATGAAATTGTTCACCATGCGTTTAGACGCGAATGTCAAGCCAATGTGTAAAAATTGGTTAAAAAAGTTACCGGTTAACCGATGGTGAGGGCACTTGGTAAATTAACCCTTGAAACGCTCCCATGCCTCATAGAAGGTCTCGTCGTTGCTTGATAGAATGAGGCAATCTTCGCTTGGAAGTCAGCCATCTTTTCTTGGGAGTAGTACTCTTCCATAAACCTCTCGGTCACCATGTCCCAATTGGTCAATATGTATCCCTTGGCGCGGAAATCTTGACACGGTGTAGGAGAAGATCCGAAGAAAGTGGAGAGCATCCTCGTGCGGTAGGCCATGGAAATATGGTATCTGGTTGAGATCAATCGGTCGCAAGTCGTACTCAAGGGCCTTGACACTTAGTTGGATGCACGAGGAAAATTCGCCCATGTAAGGCCTCGACACTTCCTTGATGCTATTCGTAGGACCTCCATCGGAAGTTACAAAAGGATGGCCACCCGGACTTGCGCGGCATACGAAGTCTCATTGACGGCGGGCATTCATGGACGATCTTGAGGAATCAGATTTTAGAATAGGGGCAAGGGCCCGGTCGGATGTGGGAATCAAGGATCTTGGAAGTGCGGGCCTTGGTAATATGGCCTCGGCGCTTGGAATTGCGGTTGAAATTGAGGTTGGTATGGCGGGCTATCAATGATCGGGCCTTGGTATTGCGGGCCGTAGAATTGGTTTCCTTATGATGATGGATTCGAGCGCGGTGATACTTAGAGTTGTGTCTCGGGTGTTGGCACACGAGCATGGGACGGAGAATAGGAGTCGTGAAATTGGTTGTTCGAGCTTTGGGGGTCTTGTTTTATAAAACCGTTTCCCCCTTGACGAGCGACATTTCGTAAGTGGGTTGAGAACCTTGTGGTGGCGGGACGTGAGGTGATGATGTGGGTCTGGATGATGCTTGAGGCATCTTTTGATTATCGTGTGTGTGGGAGGGCAGCGTTGGATTCTCGAATGAGTTGGTCATCATTCGGTCTTCTAGCACCGGGGGTAGAGGTTGAAAAGGCGGGGTGTCAAACGTGTCTTGATCTCTCGAAGCTCATGCGTCTCGTCTGGGATTGGGCAAAAATGGGGTAAACTCTCGTCGAAGCGATCGCCTACCTTGCATGTACAATACTCAACAAAGGATTACGGGTATCGAATGTAAAATAATAATCTAATCTAACTACTAACAAAGATAACAACTAGAGTAATTAAGAACACCATCAGCCTTAATCTATCCCTAGCAACGGCGCCAAAAATTTGATCTATGATTTCTCAACACTATAGTTTTAGAAATTGTCTCCGCAATAATACAAAGTCGATTATAGAGTGTTAAGTTAAATGCCGAGTGGTGTCTCTCGAGGATAGATGTTATCGGCAATCGGTGTTTTTAGTTAATCTCTTGTTAATTCTAATTACACTAATCTACTATAAGAAAACAATAAGTCATTTGGTTGAGTTTAATTATTTTATGCTAATAATTGAATTGGGATGAAAATTTTGAAAACACTAACTAAGGCAAAGGTTAATGATTATTAAAATGCTTGCTTGAAAGTAACAAATTTGAGAAGATTAACTAAACCAATTTAAAACTTATAACTAATTAAAGACTACTAATAAAAGCTTGTAAGTATTTAAAAGATAAAATGGAAGGAAGTCAAGGCTTAAAAACTTTAAAGAGTTTCTTGGTCAAAGAGCATTAAAATCTAGAAGTGAACTTAATCGAAGAGGAAAGTCCCATATGTCTTTCAAGGACCCAAGGTTTTTTTAGACAAATGGGGTAAAAATCTTCAAGTGAGAGCTTCAATGGAGTTTTTACCAAAAGAAAGATAACAAGCTAGAAAATGTAAATGGGGATTTGAAATGCAATGAAAAATAACACAAATTACAACCTAACAATCAACACACAACAATAATAATTAATCAAGAACAACACAATAGAGAATAGAAAGATTACTACCATATTCACTCCAAACAAAGCTTCAAGGTTTAGGTTAAAATCTTCAATGACAAGAAAAAGATTCACCAAAATAACTTCCACAACTGAAGGAGATGTCACCTTCTCCAACAACTCAAACAAGAGAATCTAACCCTAACAAACTAAACTATTCTAAGGATTATAAACTAGGATTTTAAAATGTAATGGACTAGTAAAAGCTTAGAGGATATTGAACAAGTTCAAAAATCAACCAAGGAGAGGATAAGGTGGTTGGGAAAATGTTGGGGGTTTATATAGAGGGTCTCAGGGGCAAAATCATCAAATATGCCAAAAATCTCAAAACTCCATGCGATGCAGTCTATCGGGATGCTTTTCAGTTGATCGGGCTGCTTTTAGTCGATCAGGCTGCTTTTCAATTGATCAGGCTGCTTTTAGTCCATCAGACTGAATTTCAGTCGATCGGGCTGCTTTTCAGTCGATCGACTACGTTACAAATGGAACCGGCCTTTGTAAAGCAGTCGATTTGGGCTGCCTCCGGCTCGGTTTTCTTATTTTCCGCTCCAGAATGTCCGCCAGTCGTCGGTTCTTGCTCGTGCTATGTTCTCTTGCATGTCTTAAATTGCCTTTTCCATAGCAAGTCCATTGGAATGCCATAAGCGTACACGGGTCCCGCTTGGTCATTCTTTTGCCAAAAATATTAAAACGAGTGAGAATCTATGAAAAACGTAATAAAAACCGCATAAACGCTAAAAACCTAAAACTAACAAAATAGGCCTAATCGACTCCTAACACCCATAAATGCAAGCGAAATACATGCAATCACGACACAAGAATGTAACAAAAACATGTACAAAAATGTGCAAATCATCTCTCATTGCCCGAGATGTTGGTTTCACTTCATCCCCATCTTCCTCCACCTCTCATCATGTATTATCTTGTTGATACCTCCTTTGTGTTTTACCGCCCAAAAATTGGATATCATCTTCATCTTCTTCCTCATATGATAATGTATAACTCCTTCAAGGTCGCTTCCTCTTTGATGCTTGCACCAACTCTGGATCAGACATACGTGGTTCTTTTTCCCAACTCTTAATTTGGGCTGGATTAAGTGGTTTTGGTCTATATTCTTCCCCCTTCTCCTATCCAGTTGTAAGTTCTACCTCCTCATCGCTATCGTCCACCCCATACATGGTTTTTTCTAACCTCTCGATGGGAAACGCGTTGATCAAGCCTTTATTAATGTGACAAGCCCTCTCATTTTGTAACTCTTCCAATTCTTTAGTCTCTAAATTGATCTTCTTCTACCTTATTATTTCAGTGGGATTACTCTTATCCCTCATATTCTTACTTTCTTCCTCCTCCCTCCGTGATTGTGGTGTTTCCATGGTTGGTTGTTCTTTTGTATTCTCCTGCGGTGTCTTGCCTCCTTCGGATTATGTCCCCTTGTCTTTTTTCTTGTTCTGGCTCACCACCGAGTTAAAGTTTAGGATGTAGTGTTATGTTCCTTCCTTTCAGGATTGCTTTGGCTGATTTTCACATCTTTCGCTCAAGGACTCGATGTCTCTCATATTCCCACAAACGACGCCACTTGATGCGACCAAAAAGATTAGCTCGCCAAGAAAAAGGTTGCTAAACATTGAACTGTCTTCTCCAACCTGAGCGACCTACAAAATAAAACCTAAGCCGGGTAGCCCTGGCATAAGCTCTCCGATACTTAAGTCGGTAACTTTATATGGTGATAAACGAGAGCCCAAAAATTGGGGGATAAATTAACCTAAGATAAAAGTGAGGTCAGTGTCCTCTTTATATAGATAAAAGACGTATTCCCAATTTAGGGTTTCCGTCTCATATTCACACCATAATCCCATAAACAACCCACTGACTTAGAATTGAGATTTTTCATTTATGCTATGTTATCATAATAACCATGGATCAATAAACATCTCATACCCTCTGCCCGCTGGGGCCCATACCATATAAACTATACCAGCCCACCGAGAACCATTATATAACCATAAACCCAACTCTCCCAGCCGACCTATTTTATAAACATAAATACCATTTCAGCCTATAAGAACTCGACAATCCTTAAAAAAGGTCGCCTTACTTACATAACTCGACGTGCATGCCGACCTAAATATTCGATATCGTATTATTCCCCATTAAGTACTGAAGAATTTTTGGTTATTAACATGGGAAAAACCTCTCATTCAAATACTATTTTTTGTAGTATTTATTCCCTTCTCCCTTCCGTCTTAGTGATGTTTTGAAAAGGATTACTAAAAATGGCTGATATTTTATTCTAAAGAATCTACTGATCAAACGTGTTTTCATATTGAGATTAAAGGACATTTTTATATTATTTGATGCTTGATAATATTTGTATTTGATTTAAATTGATTAGGATTGTTTAGTTGAATGAATCGGAAACAAATAGCTCATTCACTTCATCATCTTGGTTGATTGGTAATTATTCATAATTATTTATTGATAGCTAACTATAAGTAAAATCTATTATTGGAATAAGCTATTAGTTGTAACTTTTATGATCAGCTACCATCTCATGAGCTGTTGCTGAGACTTTTTATTTTGGGCAAGACTCTTGTCAGGCCGGACTAACGAATTATCCGTTAGGCCAAAATTTCAAGCTGATACATTATAGTACAAAAACCAATACATTATAGTAAAAAATCAATACATCATAATACTAATACAAAAACCAATACATCTTAACACGGGTCATATATTTATGAAAAAAAATAATATTTTGAGTACAAAACCAATACATCATAGTTCAAAAACCAATACATTAAAGTATCGAGTCAGATAGCCTAACGGGTCATGACCCGTCAATCTGGCCTAACGCAAGTCTTTGCCTTTTATTCTTGATTCAAACATGTAATAAATATTTCATTTTATGAACTCGCGTCTTATTACGTGTCATAGGCTTTCTGTTATTTATTTTATTTTTCTTTTTATAATTTTCATATTTATTTTTCTTAATTCTCATTTTTTATTCTAAAAATTATTATGATGATGAGAGTTAATAGTTAAGAGTCCCTTAACAATTTCAATCTATAAAGAAACAAAACCTAACTTCATATTTAACACGAATATGAGGAAGATGATTTTTATTGCTTATTTTCTTAATTACAACCAATGCATGAGCTCGCATATATACTACAAGATAGAATGATCTAAAAACTAGGGTTACATGGGCATGTTAGTGTAACTAGACCATAATGCCACATCGCACACTGAATATAATCCCACTGTAAGTATATCTTCATGCATAGCTGTTTTTCTTTGTCTTCTTCTCTGTTTGTCTCTTTTGTTTTAGTCAGCTCGATAGTAGTCTAAGCGTCTAACCATAGCGACCTTAGCAACCTTTGCTTGCGACCTTAGCGATCTAATCCTTAGCTCGCGACAAGCACCAACCTCAGCTCGCGACCTCGGCTCAGCTTTGTTCTCAATATGTCCCCTCAATCCTATGATGTGCTTAGGCATAACAGTCAACTTATTCCTAAGACTGCAGTAGAATTGGCTTGTAAAAGGTTTGGTCATGATATCTGCTATTTGATCCCATTTCCTTAAGACCTTAATAACATTTTCTCTGATGAAATATAAGTCAAGCTCAATGTATTTAGCTCTCTCATTATTTATAGGATTTCCAGCTAAAGATACTGTCACTAAATTGTCCATTCAGACCATTCCAGGATTAGGATAATTTATTTTCAACTCATGTAGCAATGATTTAATCCACATAATCTCACAAACTGTAATAGCCAAGCTCCTATATTCAGCTTCTGTTTATGATCTGGCAACTGTAGGTTGCTTCTTTACTTTCCATGATATCAGGTTGTTTCCCATGAACACACAAACACCTGAAGTTGATCTTCTATAATCAACATCTGAGGCCCAATCCACATCTGCATAAGTTGTTATGTTGAAATTTCTACAAGGATCGATTCTCAAACCAAAATCCTTAGAGCCATTGAGATACCTTATGATCCTTTTGAATGCTCTCCAATGAGTATCAGGTGGATTTTGCATATATTGACTTACTTTATTCACTGCAAAATTAATGTAAGGTCTGGTCAATGTGGCATACTGTAATGCTCCAACAATTTGTCTATAGAAGCTGGGATTCTCAATTGGCTGTGCAAAAAATCTTGATAGAGTGGGGTTTGAAATCATAGGAGAATACACCTTTTGCCCCCTTCATACCTGTTTTATCAAGTATTTCTTCAATGTACTTTCTCTGATTTAAAATGAGTCTACTAGAATCATGGCATACTTCAATTCCCAAGAAATACTGCAGCGCACCTAAATCCTTAAGAGAGAAATGTCTGTTAAACACTTGAATCACTACTGCAAAAGTGAGTTTTAACAGCGGTTCTGGCAGACTTTTAACGGCGGTTTTTCAACCACCGTAGATACTGGGGCCATTGTTAGTAACGGTGATTTTGGAACCACCGTAGAAAGTGGCATTTTTACAGCGGTACTTAAACCGCCATAGAAAACAATGGCACTGCATTCTACGGCGGTTCTTCAAATAAACCTTCTCGAAAGTCTATTTTCCCGAACGAGCATTTTACGGCGGTTCTCGAAAAATACCTTCTAGATAGTTTATTTTCCACAACGAACATTGAAAAATACCTACTACAAAGTAGTAAAAAAAAAAAAAAAGAAGAAGTGAAAGCAGGTGCACCAAAATAATAAACGTAAAGGAAATATATTATGAAACAGGAATAATAATAGAAACCCAAATAATGAAAGCAAGAATTTTTCAACATAAAAAAAATACTATTGTTTCGAACTAAATGAATACCCATGACAATTCCTTGCATTAATCTTTCTACTAGATTGCCCATTTTAGTGATATCTCGCAATATTCGACATTGGAATGTGTATATTAAGTATCTGATCGATGATTTTTTAGCACTCTCGTTTTAGAAATCGTCTCCGCAATAATACGGAGTCGATTGTAGAGTGGTAAGTTGAATCCCGAGTCGTGTCTGTTGGGGATAGATGTTATCGGCAATCGGTGTTTTTAGTTAATCTTTTGCTAATCTAAATTAAAGTAATTTGCTCTAAGCAAGCAATAAGTCATTTGGTTTGGGTTTGAGTTTTTAATGCTAAAGTTTGAATTGAAATGAAAACTTTGAAATCACTAACTAATACAACGGTTAAAGAATATTAAAAACTTGCTTGAAAATAACTATTTTGAGGAAATTAATTAAACCCTAAGTAAAAACCTTAAGTAAATTTAAAACTATTAAATTAAGAAAAGCTTGCAAGTTTGGGTAGAGGAATGGAGAGAAAATCAAAGATTTAAAATTTGAAGAAGTCAAAGAGCATTACATTATGCCACATTGACATATATCTGTCATCTTAGTATTTTGATTGTTAAATGCTACAGCATTTGGAATAACATCTGAGACAAAATATAAAATCACAATTTTTTGTAGTTTTCGTCCATATTGTTATTGTTCTTGAGCGAAAGTGTTCATCTTATATATTAGTTTTGGACGATATATATGAGTGTCAAGTCATAGAATTATTCACAAATGGAGTTTCCATTGTTTTTAAAGCTAGTTATTGATTATTCATGCTTTTGCACTTTATATCGAATTTCTCAATTAGTTATTTTTCGCAATATTGATACGTACGTCATCTGGGTCGTTAACATTTAACACATTAACGTATCTAAAACGTCATGTGCAGAGGTCCTTGAATATCTAGGGCATGCAACTCTTTCAAACATGATTTTAACTTTAAAATCCTTTTACTCGAAGGCAATCATACTAGTTTCATAATGAACTTTATTTCGGAGACAATAATATAAAAGCAATGGAAATGAAGTCACGTGATGAAGCTTCCTGGGACGATCATTTATAAGTCTAGTGTACACAATGTCTAAAGGAATAATCATTGTAATCCATTCGACGAAGAAATTCATATGTTATGAGATAAAAATTTCATGATTTTCGGCTGTTCGAATTAGAAAATTTAGTTTAAAATGAAACTAGTGGATGGGCTTAATCTAGAAGGCATTAAACTCAAGTCATTATCGGTATAAACTGTAAGACACGAGTTATCACCGTCAAACCCAACATATATGTAGCACTGATTTTTGTCTTTATTGATCGAAGATTAAATTTTTATTAGATTTAGTTAAAAAAAAGGTTAGGGTTAATTATCAAAATTACGGTTGTGCTTAGGTCATTTATATGCATGCGGGTAATTAATAACTTTTAAAAACTAGTCAATTATTAAAAGAGGAATTGATTATAAAATATAGTGTTTGCTAAGTTAGTCAAATCAAATATTTTTTAGGCGGACGCTTGCTCGACCACCAATGCCATGTGTCTAAATATCTCAATAGGTTCTCTCCTAAAAAGATCGTTTTTCCAAAGTAAAATGTGAAGAAATCAACGCGGCTTTTAAGATACAAAATCGTAAGATCAGCCAAAGTGTATATGAACTAATGTAATGTAATTTTCTAGCGTCGCATGCTGCGATGGAATCTAGTTTATAGAATCAAAACCAACATACAAAAATAATATCAAAATCGAATCAATCTCAGGATATATTACTATCAGCAAGAGACGGTTAGTCAAATGTGTATTATTATAGGTTTCACTTATCATTTTTATGAAACAAAACGAAAAAAAAAAAAAAACTGAATTGCTATATAGTTAGGAATACCCATATAATATTAAAAGGACAATAAAGTTAAAACTGACTTCACATTTTGAGTGTGAACAAAGCATGTAAAATATTTCAAAGTTGATAAAGTTAAGAAATGAAGAAGCGCTTGACTTGGTCAAAAATATTAGTGGAGAAGATAACCTCGTTTTCAAGATTTGAAGAAAATATTTCAACATTTATCCTTATATAATGTATTTATACTATCAGTTACATGAATTATATCTTAGTCCAATAAATATAATAATAATAATAATAATAATAATAATAATAATAATATAATAGTAAAGTGTTTTTATTTATTAAATATATATTATATATTTAAAAAAAAACTAGTCCAGAAAGTTCAAAAATAGACTTAGAAGTGCGAATTGTAGCAAATCCATCAATTATGGGAATATAAGGAGTGTTAAATAACAATAATAAATACATCATAACAAAGAAAATGCTCATTCAGAATTCAAGCATCCCTGTTCAGCAAACTTGGCCAAGTTCATAAAGTAATTTCTTCTGATTTCAAATACATGTTTGCTAGTGACGTTATATACCATTGAATGTAGAGTAGTTGAAATTTTAACAAGTTCAGAAGATAATAACTTTTTTTTTTCTTGGCAAAAACATGTCCCAATTGTTTTTTTCTCTTTTTAGTTTGCCAATTCTTTTAATCTTTTCTGGTGTGTTAGTTTCTTCTTTTTTTTGGAATTTTGCCACTTGTTATGTGAGAGCTAGCTCTCTGTAATTATTTGTTTTTTCTCGGATTTTATTGATTAGCGAAAATGCTTTATTTTACTATATGTGAAAATACCCAACTAACTATAACCGAATATTGGCCAAACACATTTTGCACATAAAAAAAAAAAAGTTAGGAAAAAATACAATAAATCAAACTATTTATATTTTTCCACTTTTCCATAGAAAAATATTTTTCTTAAATTATATTTTATCATATAAACTGTGCTATTTTCACACTTTACTATATATGGATAGTTTTAGCCCTAAGAACTTTTGTGAAAATTATACTTAACCTGAAATTATGTGTTTCTTTTGCACTTTACCATATAACATAATATTCTTTACATTTCACAAAAATATTTCTTATTTTATTTATTTATGACTACATTTTATGTATTTATTACTAAAATTAAATAATTAACAAATGAGTATTCTAATATTTATTTTTAAAAATAAACTTATTTATTCTATATATATTTATATTATAATTTTCTTTTAATATGATAATTAGAAAGTATAAACTAAATCTAGAATTTTGGTAGTGTATTAGGCGCGTTTCGAATAATATATTAAAATATTAAATTTGGTTCAATCTGTAATTTAATTTCATTATTTCAGTAAAATAATATTTTGGAAATACAAATGTTAATAGTGTTTTGATCTCTTACCAAAATAATAAGTTTGGTTCGTATTTTCCTATTTAGTATGTTAGTTTATTTTATATTTGCAATTTTTTTTTTACTAAAATAGCGAAAATTAAATAGAAAAATTCAATCCGAACTTATTACTTATGTGTGCCTTTAAAACACTATTAAAATAGATAGTTTTGTTCGATTTTTGTTTTCAAATTTTTTTTATTTGACTGAAATAATAAAAAACATGTTAGAAAAAATAATTGAATCGAGCATATTATTTTGTTATGATAAGTTTGGGGGTTTTTGTGTAATATTTATCAAATTTTCAAGAGCAAAATTGTCGATATAGTATAAAGTGCAAAAATTACTTATATAATAAAGCGTAACAAAAAATACTTTATATGGTAAATGTAATAAATCGATTAATTTAAAGGGTTTAGTATATTTTTACCAATACGTTATCGGTCTAATCAAGCATAATTATCCTGTCAAAAACTTAGTGTATGCAGAAATATGTTCTGTTCTGCATTTCAGTTTTTATATGTGCAATTTCAATTCTATTGTTAATTGTTTATAAGTATTTTTCTTTCTTACAAGTATATCATAAAATCCAAACAACAAAATATAAGTGAAATTAAAACCCAGAGTTTCTTTTTATGCATAATATAATTAGTCCTGTATTCTCGATAAACAGAGAACAGCGTACATAAGCCCGATCATGATACCATTTAAGTAGAACATAGTCAAGTAAACTACACATATAACATAGTATTAAGTTATTTATAGTAATTAGATACACATGGTACGACAAGCCCAATTCAATATTCAATTTCAAGTAAATAGTATCCTCGATAAACTAGTACAAATGTTTTATATGAATTATAGACCAAAAAGAGAAAAGTAATTTCAGCTAATACTACCTAAGTTAAGTCCTCAAGGTCCCAAGATCCTCACTGTTGAGAAATACGCAATTCATTCATTCAATCACTTGTTGATATCTCGTAGCAACGCAAATAAACGAGTCTAAACAATATTTGTATTCCCATCCAATAAGAACAAAAAAGACTAGAAGTGAGCAAATATAAAGAAAGGAAATAGTTGGTGGATATTTGGCCATTTTATTCACCATAAAAGTTTACAGAAAAACAGATCACTGAACTAACAAAGATATTTACATGGATAACTTAAAACTTCCAAGACTCTTGATCATCTATGACCATTATGGGGTACTGTGGATCGACATTATTATAATCTGCCACATTATCACTCCTGTTCATTTCACCGGTAACCAACAAATCCAGACCATTGAAATCATCGTACCAGATGTCGCCGATCATCAACTCACTATAAATATCGTCGATATTCCGCGAAAACAGCAGCTCATCCATCGCATTGGTAGACGAATACGACGAAGATGTCGATGGAGACGAAGACGAAGGGGTCGATGATGATAAATTGTCGTCGGGATTAGGAAGTAAAATTTCGTGGGGCTCGATAACCGGAATTTCATCTATGCAAAAATCGTTGCTGGCGTTGACTAACTCCATGGGGTCAAATGTGCAATTTTTCAAAATATTATCATAGCCTTCAACTTCTTCTTCTTCATCACCTCTAATTGACTCCGAATTTATAATGGTTGACTGGATTACTGCCGTTGGATTGATCGCCATCACTTGATCTTCCGATTTGTCCTCACCCTCCACCTTTTGCGGCGGCGGCGGCTGTTCGGCGAGAGGCTTGTGGGTGAGAGGGTCAATTCCCATTTTCTTTAGCTTCTTCTTGATGTGTGTGTTCCAGTGATTCTTGATCTCGTTGTCTGTTCTCCCTGGGAGATGAGAAGCAATCTTGGACCATCTGTGCAAATTTTCAATTCAAGAAATTTAATTGGAGAAGACGAAAATTAAAGATATTGCAATCACTAATATTGTGCAATTTCCCAATTAAGGGGATTGTTTAGAAAAGAAAAATACCTGTTCCCAAGCTGGGCATGAAGATCAATAACCATCTTTTCTTCATATTCTGATAGAAGTCCCCTTTTCACATCTGGCCTCAAATAGTTTGTCCATCTCAATCTACAGCTCTTTCCACACCTTAGTAGTCCTGCAAAATACTTCATCATTCGTCATCAGTAAATTACATTATATATATAAAAAATTAATCATATTGAAATAAAACAAATGCAATAATTAGAGATGACTGAAAATAATTAAAAATAAAAGGACCTGCAAGTTTAGGGACAGCTCTCCAGCAGCATTGGCCATTGTTAAGAATGAAATTGATGAGTTTCTTGTCTTCCTCAGCAGTCCATGGTCCTTTCTTAAGTCCCACTTTGTCACAACAAGGTTGTCTTCCCATTTTCTATATAATTACACTTCCAATTATCCAAATATATATCTGAAATTATATTCAGATATTGAAATATTTTGTTTTCTTAGGCTGATTAAATTGAGAGAGGAGTTTGAATAAACTAGAATAGACTGGACTCACCATCCCATCCCCAGACTGCCTACTTATATATATACACACACCATAAACTGCACATCCACAGTGCACAAAACTCAGGTCCACTCTTGTGGCCCACCAAATAAATATAAAAAAAGTACCAAATTATACAATATAATAGAAAAATTAAAGAAAATGAAAAAGGAAAAGGATAAGGGCCAAAAAAAAAAGGCAAAAGAATTTCAGCCAACACAGATATTGAAGCCGGTATTTTATGAGTTTACTTCAATTGATGGAATATTTTAACAACTTATTAAATACATTCATTTCTAATAAATTAACCCCATAAACTTATCGTTTTACCATTATATCACCCTTATATATTAATGCAAAATTCTCCTAACCTATGTGTCTGCTTCATATGCTTTGTTTGCTAAATAAAAAATTTCGGTACTTCGTTTGTTTATGTGTCATTCGAGTTTAATATTTACATAATTTAATACTTTTCTTTTTATTGTATCTTACCTAATCTAATTCTTTTATTATATTTTTCATTATTCATTACTTTCCTTTGATTCTCAAAATATAAAAATATAAATAAGTCATATATAATAAGTAGATAAGACCTAAATTGGTTATTTTAATTAAAATACAAACTACATATGAAATAATTTTAATTTGCAAAAAACTTTATTATAAAAATAATTAAATAAGTTTTATTGATAATAGAATTTAAAATAATTTTATTTTAGGAGTTTCAAATATTCTATATATGTAAAATATGAGTTATTTACAATAATCTAATTATGTAACTAAATATTAGTAATGTATTCAATCTAAACATAAAAATATTAAATTATATACTAATAATTAATAAACATTGATTAGACACCAGTACAATACGACACGGGTTGAGAGTATGACATCTTTTGAATATCTCAAAGTATGTAACTAATAATTATTAACGAATTTATTCTAAATATCAATATATAAAATAATTTAATAATAATAATTAATAAAATAGATATTAAACACAGATTTAGAATGTAGCGCATTTTGGATTTTTGTAAGTATGTAACTAAGATTATTAATGAGTTTTATTTAAACATCAAATACAAAGTTATTTAATATTTATAATAATTAATAAATAGACTAGACATGTACAAGTCACGGGTTGAGAATACATTATTTTAATTTTTTATTTTAGATTTAAAATTTATTAATTATCACAAGTATTTTTTATATTTATCTTTTTATAAGTCTCGTGTAATAAACGAGTGTTAAACAAGTATGTATTAATGAAAAATTCTCCTAATCTATGTGTCTACTTCTTATGATTCACTTGGATAATAAAAAAATTTATTGATTCGGTTGTTTATGTGTCATGCGAGCCTAATATATACCTAATTTAATTATTTTATTTTATTTTATCTTGCCTAATTTAGTATTTCCTTTTTATTATATTTATCCTAACTTAATAGTTTATTTTTATTATATTTTGTGTAATTCAGCATTTGTCTTTTATACTCCTAATATAAAAATATAAATAAGTCATATATAGTTAGTAGAAGAAAATCTAAATTAATTATTTTAATAAAAGACAAATTACATATGAAATAATTTTAATTACAAAAATAAAACTTATTTATGAAAATAATTAAATAAATTGTATTTATAATAAATGTTGAAATAATTTATTTTTGAATTTTTAAATATTTTGTATAGGTAAATTATGATATATTTGGAATAATTGGAGTAAGTAGCAAAATATTAGTAATGAATTCAATTTAAATATATAAAATAAAATTATATAATAATATTATTTAATAATTATAGACAATAGCACAATGCGAGAAGCCTTGAGAGTATTACACCTTTTGAAATTTTCAAAATATGTAACTATAATTATTAATAGAATTAATCTTAACATAAAAATATAAATGAGTTAATAATAATTAATTAATATAGATTAGAGATGGGTTAAAAATGTGACATCTTTTGAATTTTTATAAGTATGTAAATATAATTATTAACGAATTTAATCTAAATATTAAAATAATATCAATTAATAATTATAATAATTAATAAATTGAATAGGGCACGAGTTGAAAACACATCATTTCAATTTTTATTGTATATCTAAAACTTTGTAATTTTCATAAATGTTATTTATATTTATTTTTTTATGAATACCGTGTAATACACGGGTATTTAAACTAGTTTATTTGATAACAAAAGGAATAAACCTCAATATTAACCCATTCTAAAAATAAAAAAATAAAAAAGAGAAGAAAGGAAAAAACGAAAAACAAAATTAAAAATAGAAGAAGAAGAAATGAAAAACAAGAAGAAATTTGCCCAAAAAAAAAAAAAAGAACAAGAGAGAAATGTTTTTCTTTTATTAAATGTCGTTGTTTGCATGATTTTATCGTGCAGTATTATCATTAAAACCATATAATTTGATTTGTTAGGAAAATGGAATTTATTATGACAATATATTTAGGGAAAAATTTATAGTTTTTAAGTCATTAGATCATTCTATTACATAAAAATTGAAATTATCAAACGGATAAAAAACATGGGGTATGGTACATTGGGGGTCACTGTAGAACTTCCCTATATTTACTCTACAATCACTGTATTTAGTATGTCTACATTCATTGTATTTAGCTACGACAATGTAGTTGGTCTAAATTTATTGTATTTGGCTTGTCTACATTCATTGTATTTAGCTAGTCTGTAACTATATATACTCGTGAATAATGAATTGTATAATAGTCCCTTCAATCAATCTTATATATGGTATCACGAACCTAAAGGACTATGCCTCTCAAATCTAATTAATCTAGAATAACTCAGTCATGGCTTCCACCATAAATAATACGTCCGATGCCACCACCAGTGCCTCTTCTCCCGCCCTTATGGCTATTAACCCGGCTGTGCAAGCCCCTCTCAAGCTCTCATCCACGAATTACAATGTATGGAGCTTCCAATTTCGAGTACTTCTCACCGGCTACGAACTTTTTAGATTTGTTGATGGACCCAGTGTATGCCCTCCTACCGCCGAAGATACCTCTACCATGATTTCCGCTCGCGACTTATGGACCTGCAAGGATCAGTTGATCCTCTCCGCCTTTATTGGCGCCCTTGAGCCCACCTTCATCCCTATCATTGCGTCTTCTTGTACCTCTGCGGATGCACGACGCATCCTCCAGAATACCTTTGCCAAACCCACACGCATCACCGCTCTTAAAAACAAGCTCCACAATCCGGTGAAAGGATCTCAGAGTATCACCGCTTTTATGATGGGCATCAAACCCATTGTTGATAAACTTTCCTTGACGAACGTTCCTACTGATCTGGAGGACCTTGCGATCAAAATTCTCAATGGATTGGATGACTCTTATTGTGAAATTGCCAATGCAAATCACACTCGTGAAAGTTCTATTTCTTTGGATGAGCTTCACGAAAACTTCTTAATTATGAAGCTAAACTTGACAAAGTCTCAGCCATCTCTGTTGGCCCCGATGACCGCTTTCTCGGCCAATTACTCCGCCAGCCAGCAGCGCCACTCATATCAGCAGGTTTCCCCGCGTAACTTCTCTAATCAACCAACGCGAAAGACCAACAACTCGTAGAACTTTAGTGGCTGCGGCTACTCTCAACACTCTGGTGGTCGTGGTCGGGGCTATCAAGGAAAGTGTTAAATATGTAACCAGATGGGCCACAGGGCACGACGATATCCTTCCTTCGGCAACGTCCCGCTCATTTCCAGCACTCCCCAACAACAGTCGGCGTACTTACCACAACATCCGGCATACGCACCTTCGACCAACACTGCTTTCTCTTCCCCCACACCCTCTGAGTCGCTTTTGGACTCGAGGGTGTCGCATCACATTACAACCGACCTTGTCAATCTCTTATGCATGCACCCTATAAGGGCTCGAATGATGTCTTCATTGGTAATGGTATCGGTTTGTCCATCTCGCATACTGGACACCTCGCTATTGATTCTTTTGGCTTACAACTATCTAATGCTTTATGTGTACCCAATATGGCCCAAAATCTCATTTCTGTATCTCAAGTTTGTTTAATGAATAACGTTGATATGGTATTCTCCATCTCTGATTTTCAGGTGAAGGATCGACAAACAGGGGCCATAATTCTCCACGGACCACATAGGGACGGCGTGTACCACTAGCCGATTGCTTCAAGTGTCTACTCTAGTTCACGGGTACAAAGTCTTCTCTTCCTTTATGGCATATGCGTCTAAGTCACCCTTCCGCTAAAGTATTAGGTCATTTATCCACTTAGTGTTTTATTTTGGTTTCACAAACCAGAGTCATATATTCGAATATTTTTGAACTTGTTATTCATTCAAAAAATATTTTTGAACACTGTGTTTCGGGAGGAAGAAGAAGATGGGTTAGAAATGTGATAAACCAGTTTTTAGAATAATTGTATAAAGTATTTTTCATATTTAATTTTTATAATGTGATAGAGGTATTTTACTCTTTTCAACTATGAGTATTTTTGTTCAAAATATTATGAGATGAACTCATAAATTTTTTGGGGTGCTAATATTCGCCCCTTTTTTCATCCCTCCCTCAAAAAAGGACATTGTTCACTATTTTATTTAAACTCTAACCGCAAGTGTACGATGAATATAAGAAGTAATGTCTTATTACACAATGTTCAATTAAAATAATATTAATAAGTAATAAAATTATGATAACTTAGTTTTATATAAACTAAACAATTATTTTTTGTTTTGTCGATAAACAATCGGTGAATATAATAAAAACTAGTTAAAAATAATTTATAAGGTTACCAAGATCAACATAAAATTCAAAGTAAAAATGAATAAAAGGAGAAAGGTATTTTGAGTTATCAATTCAACGAATGATTTAATTTAATAATCTTTTCAATTCATCAGGTATTGTTTTTGAATCTATTTATTATAAGTTATATCACATAACTTATTCAAATTTTCTCTCGAAATGATTAAAACATTGATCACGAGCACAAAACAACATATTTGTTTGAAATTGTACTCATAACTCCCAAAAGTTTAAAAGATTTAGAAACTTTACATATAATCTCAACTTCTTGGTCTTGTTGATTATAGTGTATTGCAATTGAATGCCAATGAATAAATCTTATCTCTCGATCCTTTTATTACAAACAAACAATTATAAAAGACAACCAACCATTTACGATATAAACAAGAATTTCAAAATCCAAAAATAATAGAAGGTTCATACTTGATTTATTGAAATTCACAAAATATCGAACACTCATCGTTTCTAACCTTGAAATACTAAGAGAATTTGCTAGACATAGCTAAATATTTATTCATGCAGTTCATAAAATACTCCATGTTTAATACAAAAGGCTAAAAGAAGAGGAAAGAAATAACCGAGAATTTTGAAAGTGATCTTTCATTCTTCGTGCTACTCGCCAAACTCTTTACAACCCTCTTATAAATCACTCTACACTACAAAAGAAAGTATTTTATCGAGGGAAAAAATCCTCAGTAATTACCAAAAAGCCCTCGATAATCAATTTAATGAGGGTAAAATCTAGGGCAAGTTACCCTCGGAAAAACCCTCATCGGTAAGATTTTTTGAGGGGAAATATGACCTCGGTAAATTTTCGAGGGGATTACCGAAAGTCCATTTTTTCGGTAAAACCCACGACTTTGAATCCGATTGCCCTCGTAAAAACCGAGGGGAGTCTCGCCCTCGAAGAAACTTAGGGCGTTTTCCCCTTGGTTTAGAAAAAATCGAGGATACAATTACCCTCAAAAAAATTGAGGGCATAAATGCCCTAGGAAAAACCAAGGGTATAAAAGTCCTTGGTTTTTTCGAGGGGAATATGCACTTGGTTTTTTCGGAGGGCAATCTTCCCTCGATTTTTTTTTAAATATTATTTTAATCCTCATTCTATTATTAAAATAACAAACAAAAATTGAAAAATAATCATTAATAAGCAAATAAATTAATTATTTGTATAAATTTTTAAAAATACAATTATTAAATTTGTTCAACAAAAATATTAGTAAAAGATTATTAAAAACATTCGATACAAAAGAGTCCTATGTCACGGGAGGCTGCGGTGATTACTGCTGTAATCGAGCTAATAGCTCGGCTATCTGCTCATTCACCTGAGCCTAAAATTGTTGCTGCTTCTGCCATTACCGCTCAAGTAGTAGCTCAAACTCATTATATCGCTTCTGAGCTCGTCTCGTGTCCTCTAACTCCTCCCTCTACATCTGTAGATGCGCCTCGAGCTACCTCACACGAGTCATATCCTGCTGGGAGGAGGAAGAACCGTTCTCCAAAAAATCCTTCATAAAAGCAATCAACTTACTGAGGCAGTCGGTGGCGTAATGTCGGCCTTTACTCAACCCGAAGACATCGAGATAAACAAGGTCAGGGTCAACCCGTCATCCGAATCCTATGAAGAAGCACGTGCCTCATCCAGAGTCGCTCGTATTCCTCCTGGAATACAACTCGTTAGTATACTACATTAAAACCAAGAAACAAGTTAAATAAAAAGAGACTCACATTACTATTACTGGATCTCGTATCTACCCATGTGTCATCGTCCTTCTTGTGCATACGTACAAAAACCTAGTATGCAGTGGCCGGCTCTTACTTCAAAGTCTCAATAATTCCTTAATCTCTAACAAAGTTAAATCATTTATTTGAGATTCCCTCAATTTTAGACGTGTCATAATAATACATACACTTTAGCTATAGTATAAACAAACATATAAAGGAAAATAAAAGTCTATATTCAACAGATTTGAATCACGATTAATAATAAATAACACAAATATTTACATGTATTATTAAAGATTTGACATTTTTTGTAAAGTATATTATCCTAAAGTTATTGGAAACTCTTATCACAAACATCTTCCAGCTGGCGAGAGAATCAACCGGTAATAGCAACACAAAATGACCCCTGAGAGACTGAGGTATGCCCAGTCACTTTCTTCAGTGATGTCGTTGATGTAATCTTTATCGTCTTCTAGAAAATCTCGTGCATGACATGCTTTACAAAATGATACATCTTGTACATCATTGTGCTTCATGTAATTCACGTGGCAGGTAGCACCATTGACAACAGTAAGGAGATACCTCAATAACTATCGCCACTCCAAGGATGAACATAATCTAACCTACCAATGCATGAGAGTTATTTTCTAGGCTTCCACTTCCCTATAAACTTAATCCATATAAATTTAGAGTGTGCACCGACGTATGTCAAAAGTCTTGCCTCTGGATATATCTTATATGCCTCTATCCAATCAAGGAACATGCTTTCCTTGACACTTTTTTGTTGTTTTAGGCCATCCTCTTCATAAATAATATTGTACTCGTTCTCAAAGTGGAAGCTAAGGCAAGATACCGTAGGGTAATTATACTAAAGTCCAAAGACGAACAAACTCCAGCTGCCTCACACGAAGAAATATACTTACAGATGTAGTTAATTTTCACTTCATAAATAGGTTTGTCAATTCACCGTAGTTGGTGCTCTAATAGAACGCAACAGTTACACGGTCCTTCCCCTTATTGCCATAATTGAATAGATGCTTGATAGATCTCGATTGGTTGCACCATTCCACAGTAATGTGAGCACCGTCCTTCATCAAAAAAATATCGATTATGAGAGATAACATATCTCTTGTCGAGAGGGGTGAAGTGTAGTTTTTCGTGATTTTGGAAAATTAAAGGTTCATGGCTTGGTATTATCGGGATTCGATTCAATTGAAGTATTCAATGTGTTTCAAGCTTGGAAAATATAAGGAAAATGAAAATAAAGCAATTAAAGTAACTAAACTATCTTAGGAATTGAAATTGCATGTTGGTCGGATGCCTCGGACGTGTGCCTTAATTAAAAATGCCAAGTACAAGCATGCATGCACAAGGTACAGCAAGGCTTGCATGTACATAAAAACTTGAAAAATGAAAATTTACCAAAATTGAAAGCACAAATAGCAAGAGCAATAAAAATTAACATCAAAGTTTGAAACTTTACGTGAAACAACATGGATCAAGCAATAGATCTAGGATTTAAGCCAAAATTATGCATGAGAATTAGATTACAAATAAAGCACAAGAGCAACTTAGAATTTGAACAATCCAAGACCCGATCTACGATCTAGGTGTTTCACTCATCCAGAATCCATAGACAAATCATAAGTTTCAACATGAATTTAAAGAGGTAAGACAAAAATTATAAAATGAAGAACAAGGCATGAAATTGAAGAACAAGCTTGAAAATAAAGGAAAGCTTACTTTAATAAAAGATGAGGATCTAATAGCTTGAATTACAATCAAAGTACTAATCCAAAGGAGTATTTTGATTCTTCTTAGGCTAACAAACCCAAGGAAATTCTTGAAGATTAAATCAAAACCCTAAGAGAGAGAAAGTAAATCTATAAATTGAAGAGAAATTAAGCCCAATACTCATGCAAGAGTTAGGTGTTGAGTGGATAATCCCTCAAGTCAAGTTGTGGGGTTTATATAGTAATTAGTAGGGGCAAACTCGTCAAAACACTCAAATTCCCAAACTCGCAGTCGATCGACTGCCATGCCATTTTTGGGGAGCACAATGTCTCGCAGTCGATTTTTGAGGCTTGCAGTCGATTTTCTTGGGAGCAGTCGATCGACGGCTGACTTCCCGGGCAGTCGATCAGGCTTGATTTCCTCGTTTCTACACGGATTTCTGAGCTTCAATGCCTTGACTCGATCCTTTTCAACTTAGAGCCAGTCCAATTCCTTGTGTCACCTACAACATACGAATTCTGAATTCAAAACCTATGAATCGTCATCAAGAAACGCACATACCAAGCTTTAATCCTAAAAACGAGAAATTGACCGAAAACCCCAATGGAAAACAACTCAAAACTACTAGGAACGACGCTAAACCCTAATTAAAAGCACGAGAAAAACACAAGAATTACATGCAAAACAACTACCCCACACTTATTGGTTTGTTCGTCCTCGAACAACGAAAAGAATCGAGAGTACACATGCAATAATCATTATGTAAAATGAAAAATCTTTGCGCTCATCCTTAACTTTATGATGGAAGTATCAACATAAACTCGCTATCGCCAAACATTGCTCGTATTACTTTTTCTCAAATGGAAGCCAAATCGACGACTTCCTTTCTACGGGAAATTTAGAGTATCGCTCAATCCGCTCAAGTGTTTAATATGGGACGTGTGTTTTGCATGTAATTGTTGTGTTTTTCTCGTATTTTTAATTAGGTTTTTATTGTGGTTTTAACGGTTTTTACGTCGGTTATTTAGGTTTTTAAGTCATTTTTTTAGTTTTGTTGTTTTTCTCGTTACTTGTTAATTCTATGTTTAATTGGGTTAAATGGTTCCAATTAGTTTGAGGTTTGGTTTAACTCTTGGGGTTTTGATATTTAAAATTCCTAATTTTAAAGGTGGAGAAATTGAGGGCCAAAATACAAGCCAAGTAGAAGCCAAGCCATGCCAAGAATTTCCAAAAGTTGTGCCAAAACAAGCTTCAAAAGTGGCAAACAAATATTTTCTCTCTCTTAGTTTTTGTTTAATTTTGAAGTTTTGCCTTGGGTTTGTTAGCTCTAAGAAGAATCCAAATACTCCTTTGGATTATTATCTTGATTGTAATTCAAGCTATTGGATCCTCACTTTTATTAAAGTAAGCTTTCCTTTATTTTCAAGCTTTGTTCTTCAATTTCATGCATGTTCTTCATTTTATACTTTTTGCCTTAGCTCTTTGATTCCTTGTTTGATCTTGAGAATTGACTATAGAATCTTGATGAGTGACACATCTAGGCTATAGATCGGGCTCTTGATCATTTTAATCTTGAGTTCTTCATATGCTTTATTTGCAATTTAGTTTCCATGCATAGTTTGAGATGGAATCTTAGATCTACTCTTCATTTCTTGTTATTTTCCTTAAAGTTTTAAACTTTCACGTCAACTTTTATTGCTCTTTACATCCATGCTTTCAATTTTTGCTAATTTGCTTTATTTGAATTTTTATGCATAGTTGTACCTTGTGCTTGCATGCTTGTACTCGGTGAAGCATTGCGATTTCTTGCTTATTTTCATTATTGCTTTGCATTTTCTATTTGAGGCATACGACGAGGCATTCTACCAACTTGCACTTTCATTTTCTAGTTTAGTTTAGATATTTTATTTGCTTTATTTTCATTTTCCTTTTATTTTTCAAGCTTGAAACACATTGAAACCTTCAATCGAATCGAATTCCGATAATACCAAGCCATGAACCCGTTGATTTATTTCAACACCACAAAAACTCCACAAACAACGTGTATACGCTCAATTCGGACAATGCATGCACCTTGTCAAGATTTCACAAATCGAATGCTCAAAATTGCTCATAGTACATGACCAAATAAGAATCAAAAGAGATCTTTATTATGGGTTGTAATGTTGGCTCTTTGATAAGGTGTGGAATATTTGGATATAGTGGCTAACACACGATCAAACGTGATCAATAACACACAAAAATCCTAACTTATAAAACCCGAAGCTTATGATCGCTTCACCCTTCCCATTTCACCAAATCCGTATTCGAAACCCTTTCGTATTCTCACACGCTTTTCCAACTTTTTATTTCACAACACTTAGAAGCTTTTGAATTTGCTTCTTTTCGCTAAACTTAGCCTTTAAATTAGGCATTGCGCATGAACGCACACTTTTATCACTTTTCGTGATTATTATGTCATTTCATTTCATTTTTATTTTGTATAAGCAACTCAAAACCCACATACCCACAAAATATTTCCCACACATCTCTCGTAAACTAACCATAAACTCTCCCACTTCACAATTTACGAAGATACAAGAGCTAAAATCGAGCTCGGCTAACAAGAAACGGGATAAAGGCTCAAGGGGGCTCATTTGGGAATTTTAAGTAGCATATATATATGGATATGGCCGGAATAAGGGTGATATATGTGCCTCGAGGTCATTTTCAAAATCAATCATATACGAGCAAAATCAAACCTCCTCAATGCAATTTCCATAAAAATGCAAGCAAGCCTATAAATCACACAAGGCTACTCACTAGTTTGCACCGAATTTGGGAGCGAAATATCTTTTAGAACTTTGCAATCTTTTCACGAGTAAATATTGATTATATATATATATATATATATATATATATATATATATATATATATATATAGGCGGGTTTTGGACGAAGCCCAAAAATTTAACACTTCACACAAGTGGCCAAAAACATGCAAAAACTCAACAAGTAAACTATTCAAACTTCCAAGTTATGTGGCGTTGTTCAACAATGTAATAAAGACATAAAAATGACACAAAAATGACTCAACAACGACTCAACCATATAATAGCACAAATAGTAAGCGTCACTTCGCCAAGGCTCGAGTTAAGATCAACCAACACATGCTCAATAAAAACCGGGACCCTAAGCACCTACCCACCCCACACTTAAAACCATGCAATGCACTCATTGCCACTTTAATGAGAATTAAGTAAAAGGGGTGTGAATAGAAACTCCCTCGACCGATCGAGTTTGGGTCGAGCTTGGTGGGGTCCACCTAAAAATCAAAGCAATCCAAGTAAAATACGAGCATGGTTAACATCACCCGACTTCATGAACGCTACGAAGCCATCAATGTGCTAAGGTTGGAGTCGATAAACAAGACATATACAAAAGGAAAATCAAACGAAATTAACTCAAGACAATATGTACATGAATCAAGATGAACTAAAACCAAGGACTAGAAATAACCAAAAGACAAAACACTAAATATACATATCTTTTTTTTGTTTTTACGGTTTTCAAATGTTTTTGAATTTTTCAAGAGATAGGTGAGAAATAAACGAACATAAAACGAATCAAAATAATACAAACCGAAATAACGTGCATGTCTTAATAAAATATAATAGCCGAATAAATATAATAGAGATAGGAAAATCAATGACGTCTCCGACGTTGGGGTTTGAGGTTCACTTCCTCGTCCTCTTCTTCTTCTTCGGTTACTTCTTCCTCCACTTCATCGTCGTTCTCCTCTTCCTCCTCGTCATCGTCATACTCCTCGTCCTCTTTGTCTTTGTCCTTGGGCATGCGGCTCTCGATCAACAAGAGGCGGCTATGGAGGGCGCGGTGTGCTCGTTCGGCCTTTGCTTGCCCCACGTCGAGCCGATCAAAATGCTCAAACACTTGGCGTTGGAACTCGTGCCAACCCATGGTGAGACCCGGGCCTGTGCTCGGGCCTCCGTATTGCAGGATTGCTGCATGGCTCGTGCTTGCATTGAAATGCATGCTCGATTCGGTGTTCGGAGCTTTGTCGGCCTCGACTCCCTCATCGTGCCGCCAATTCAACTCATCCTCCTCCTCTCATTCTTGACTACGGTGGCGGGGCCGTTGGGGGTTCCTCGGGATTTTCAGAAATTTCCACCCCAACTCAATCTGCTCGATCCTCATCATATGATCCGCTTCCAGGTCGAACGCGAAATGACGGGCTATAAAAGTAATCATCGGCCCCATTCCAACCCGGGCTATACTCCCGCCTCTCGTCTTCGTAATTCCCCGAATCCCGGCATGGATTAACGGATAAATTGACGCCCGTGAACCAAGAACCAAAGCACGTAGAACTCGTGAAGGGTGAGGTTGGTGCTCTCATGTTTTCCCATCACGACGTGAGCAAAAAACTTGAACACATCCAATAGTGCCAAGTCGGTAATGGCCGAGGCTTGATATCGAGAGGTGCCTTGCCCGCCCGTGATCGAATCCTAAAATCGCATCGGGGCAAACTCCCTTGGCCGCTCATCCCACAATTCCTCTCAATTAAACCCGAGGACCACCTGGAGCACCTCTTAGGTGATCTGATACTCCCTTCCTCCGAGACAAACTGTGAATTCCGAGCACTCGCAGACCCGGTAAGTGGTGAAAAACTCTATCATTAACTCACGGTAGGCCGGGTCTCAGAGAGATGCGAAATATCGGGCTCCCAATGCATCGATGAAGTTGAGCACCCGTGTCCCGAACCCTTGATGGTCCCTGTTTTCCACCCACTCGTCGAGGCGCTTGAGGGTGACATAACGTGGAATGGCGAAGTTCCATTGGGAGAGGTTTGCAAATAGTTCCCCCTCGAGCTCAGAGTAAATAGGAAAGGGGGCGACGTAGTTGGGATAGGGGGCATCATCGTCAGAAGAGTCGGCAATGGAAACAGGGTTAGGAATACGTGGAAAGAATGAGTTTCGTGTTTTAAGAGTTTCAAGAATCAAACGAATGCTAAAAATGGATAAATGAGGGGAAATCAAACAATAACGTTCATTGAGGCATTTTCTCGAACACTTGGTAAGCACAAATTCAAAACAAGGAATTCAAAGGAAATTTAAAACCCAAGCACCCCCAATCTCAACCAAACAACCAATCAATGACTCAAGGCATCAGTTCTAGCAAATTACCTCAAGGAGTTGCTCGGAATTCGAATAGAAGGTTGAAGTGCGAAAACCCCCAAATTGTTGTGTTCAAGAAGGAAAGGAAAAGAATAATTCCCGCTCAAAGACCTTAGTCGATCGACTTCCCTCTTCTCTCCTTCTCCTTCTCTTTCCATTTTTTTTTCGGTTTCTGTCGCCCTTTTTTTTGTTAGTGTTGCAGTCGAATGGGAGAGGAAGGGTGAAGATCGACCGGTTTTATTAACTTACAGCTGGGCTGCGCAAGTGGGGCAGTCGATCGATTGAAGCCAGAAATCCTTGAGCTACTGCCTTCCAGTCGATTCGAAGGGGCGCGGTCAATTTGGCAGTCGATCGATTGCTTACCAGTCAAATCAACTGGAAGCTGTTGATCGATTGCAACAGTTCAGCAGATTTGCGTTTTCGATCCCCTTCCGTCCAAAACTTCCAAGATTGAACCTACACCAACTCATAAACATCATTTAAAGCAAATAAAGAAGGGGTATGCACAAAATCACAAGAGGAAATAAGAAAAATAGAATAAAATAGAAATAAGAATAATAAAAATAAGAAAAGGTTAGAAAAACTCATGGGTTGCCTCCCAAAAAACGCTTGTTTTACGTCGCTAGCTTGACGAACTCCCTTTTTGCTCAATGGGTAGTGGTGGTGGGAGGGTCCACATAAGCAATAACCTCCTTGTCGAGTGGGAATAGAAATCCGGGGCGATAGGGCTTAACTCGGTGACTGTTGACTTGGAATTTCTTTTGAGTCTTGGGGTCAGACAAGGTCACCGCCTCACTCGGGTTTACATCTTAAACGGTGTAGGGCCCCATCCATTTGGACTTCAACTTCCCGGGGTGGAGAGCCAAGCGGGAATTATAGAGTAAAACGGACATCCCAATTTCAAGTTTCTTCAGGATTAACCTCTTGTCGTGAATTTATTTCGTCATCTCCTTGTAAATACGAGCATTGTTATATTGATTATCCCTAAGCTCGTCCAACTCCTCAAGTTGTAACATCCTCTCAAGACCAGCCTCTTTCAAATCCATATTAACGACTTTCATTGCCCAAAATTCCTTATGCTCGATCTCAACGGGTAAGTGACAAGACTTCCCGAATGCCAAATTATAAAGGCTCATGCCTAAAACCGTCTTGTACGCCGTCCAGAGGTCCCACAAGGCATCACTTAGCTTTCTTGACCAATCCTTTCTATTAGGTTGCACCGTCTTCTCAAGCACGCTTTTTACTTGTTTGTTGCTTGTCTCAACTTGCCCCGAGGTTTGGGGGTGATAGGGGGTCGCTACCTTGTGCTTTATACCATAAGCCCTCATTAGTTTCTCGAAAAGTTTGTTGCAAAAATGACTCCCACCATCGCTTATTATCACTCTCGGGAATCCAAAACGAGCACAAATATTCTCTTTCACGAACTTGACAACCACCTCGGCGTTATTCCTTGTAGTTGGAATGGCCTCAATCCATCTAGAAACATAATCAAGCCCCACAAGAATGTACTCGTATCCATTAAACGACTTCGGAAATGGGCCCATGAAGTCTATCCTCCACACTTCGAAAATCTCGACCGCCAAATTTCCCACTAAGGGCATCTCGTTCCTCTTCGAAATGCTCCCCATCCTTTGACATCTATCACCAGTTTGAACATGAACGTGAGCATCATAATGGAGGGACGGCCAATAGAATCCCGAGCTTAGAATTTTAAGGGCCGTCTTCCTCCCTCCGAAGTGGCCTCCGACTTGATGATCGTGACAAAAAGTTAAAATCTCTTGCATCTCCTCCTCGGGCACACACCTCCTTATCATCCCATCCTTCCCCACTTTGTACATGAATGGATCATCCCAATAAAAGCTTTAGCACTTAGCTAAGAAGCATTTCTTTTCTTGTCAATCCATATCCGACCGAAGTTCGCCATTTGCCAAGTAATTTGCATAGTCGGCGTACCAAGGCGCTTGGCGTACTTCCATAAAGTTCTCGTGAGGTAGATTCTCGCCAATTGCTACCCTTTCTCCTCCCTCCATGGCAAACCTCGAGAGATGATCGGCTACCGCATTCTCACACTCCTTCCGATCCTTGATCTCAATATCAAATTCTTGAAGCAATAAGATCCAATGAATGAGATGGGATTTTGCTTGAGTCTTAGAGAACAAATATCGCAATGCGGCATGATCACTATGCACCACGACTCGTGATCCAACAATGTAGGCCCGAAACTTCTCTAGAGAAAAGATCAAGGCCAAAATCTCTCTCTCGATCGTCATATGGTTCTTTTGTGCATCATTGAGCATCAAGCTTGCATAATACACCACCCTCAATAGCTTGTCATCTCGTTGTCCAAGGACGCCCCCCACCTCTTCACTCGATCCATCGCACATAATTTCGAAAGGCAAGCTCCAATCGGGAGCTACGATGATGGGTGCGAACACGAGGCTCTTCTTTATCACCAAGAAAGAATCCTCACAAGCTTCGCTAAATTCAAAAGGGACTTCATTACTCAACAACCAACACAAGGGGCGGGCAATTTTCGAAAAATCTTTAATAAACCGCCAATAGAAACCGGCATGCCCGAGGAAACTCCTTACATCTTTCACATTGAGGGGAGGGGGTAACTTTTTGATCACTTTCACTTTGGCTTTATCCACCTCAATTCCCTTCTCCGAAATCACATGCCCGAGCACAAGGCCACTTCAAACCATGAAGTGGCTCTTCTCCCAACTTAATGTCAAGCTCGTCTCTTCACATCGGGCTAGCACTTCCTCAAGGTTTCTCAAACACTCCTCAAACGAGTCCCCATATATGGAAAAGTCATCCATGAAGACTTCAAGATATTTGTCGATCATGTCGGAGAATATTGATATCATGCATCTTTGGAACGTACCCGGGGAATTACATAGCCCAAACGGCATCCGTTCGAAAGCAAAGGTCCCAAACGGGCATGTGAACTTCATTTTAGCTTGGTCTTCGGGCGCGATGGAAATTTGATAATAGCCCGACAATCTATCAAGGAAGCAATACGAGTGGTGGCCGGCTAGTTTGTCCAACATTTGATCAATGAAAGGTAGGGGAAAATGATCCTTCTTCGTAGCCGCATTCAACTTTCTAAAATTGATGCACATCCTCCACCCCGTCATCACCCGTGTAGCCAATAACTCACCCTTTTCGTTCTCCATAACGGTAATGCCGCTCTTTTTAGAAACCATGTGCACCGGACTCACCCATTCGCTCTCGGCAATTGCGAAGATCAAACCCTCCTTCAACAATTTTAGTATCTCGTCCTTCACGATCTCTTTAAGGTTCGGGTTCAATCGTATTTGGAATTCTCTAGAGGGATTGGCGTCTTCCTTTAAGACAATTTGATGCATACACGTCGAAGGGCTAATTCCCTTTATATCATCGAGGCTCCATCCAATGGCACCTTTATGAGCCTTAAGCACCTTGATCAACCTCTGTTCTTCCTCTTCATTTAGATTGGCAAAGATAATTATCGTCTTACTTTCATCCTCCTCTAAAAAGACATATTTGAGGTGAGATGGGAGAGGCTTTAGCTCGGGCTTGTGCCTCCTCTCACCCTCATCGGTGGATAGCTCGAATAAGTCAACTATTCCGGCAAAGTACTCGTCAACTTTTTCAATTGGTTCAAAGACTTATTTCTCATCAACATGCTCCACCACCCCCTCTGAATATGTGTCGTTGCTCTCAACAACATTTATGCAAGCGCGCTCAAATAGACCCGGCGCAACACACAAGTCGTTGCCAAGCTCATACGGACCAACAACCTCAAAACTAACGTTACCATCATTCTCCGAATCAATGAACCCACCATACTCATCCGCCAAGAAAACTTGCTTAACCACATCTTGAATCTCGTCAACAAGAAGAGAAACCGCATGATAGATGCTTGATGGAATCGACAGAAAGTTGGTCATAGAAAAGGTAACCGACTCACCCGCAATGGATAAAGTGAGGTTCTTCTTTCCATCATCAATGAGGCATTGAGTAGTTTCCATGAAGGGACATACAAGTAAAATGGTATACTCGGCCCCATCATTCGAAACCATACCCACATCAAGACCAACAAATCCACCGGGACCACAAGCCCTCCAACCTTGACGAGCACATCTTTAACAAAGCCCTTCGGATATCGAATTGACCGATCGGCCAATTGTAAGAAAATTCGTGTTTCTTGCAAGGGTGATAGCTCCAATTGCTCATAGATCGAAGACGGAATCAAATTTATCCCCGCCCCGGAATCAAGCACACCGGTTGTGACCTTTCCAATTCCGAGCGTGATATCAATACAAAAGGAGCCAGGATCGATCTTCTTGAGGGCCAAAACCAAAGGATCACACACCACACTCGCCTCTTTAGATAACACAATCTTCTCATCTAGAGTATGTATAAGCTTCTTGGATGAAAGGTCTTTGAAAAATCTGGAGTAAGCGGGTATGTCTCGAATGGAATTCAACAATGGGAGAGTGATGTTTACATTGGACAAAGTATTGTAGAGCCTTTGGAATTGATCGTCCTTCTTGGTGTTTTGGAGCCGTGACGGGTAAGGCGGGGAAGCCATTGGAATCGGTGGCTTATAGGCGTTTGAGGATTTGTGCAAGCCATCGGGGATATCCTTCGTCGGGACGGGAACCACGGGAGTAGAATCGGGAGTAGTGACAAAAGGCGGAGTGGCAACTTCCTCATCCACGGACAGTGGAGCCACTTTGTTATCGATGACCCGACCACTTCTAAGAGATGTGATCGCATGGGCGTGTGATGGTTGGCTCGGTAACTTCCCCTTATCATTGGCTTGTTTAAGCATATTAACATCGGTAGCAAATTGCCCACACTTTGTGTTTAACCCATTCGTCGTGGCTTCAAGAGCGGTGAACCGAGCTTCAAATGATGTCGACATGGATTGCAATTTTTGAAAGATCATGGTAAGAGTTGTATCGATGGCCGGTGGGGGAGCATTCATCGGGGGAGTTGGTCGAGAGGGGCCCATGTAAGGGTTAGAATGTCCAAAGCCCGGATGCATGCGGTTGCTCGGATGGTACGGGGGATTTTGATTTGATGGCCGAAAAAAGGGTGGACGAGAAACACCATGGCCCGGTTGATAGCCTTGTACCCCACAAATGTCCTCCGATTGAGGTACCGGCATATAATGTGAAGGATTCGACGGACAATAATGTGTCTCATGACCAACCATACCACAAGTCAAACAAGAAGGATCTACGGTCGGGGGCGATACCTTAGCCATTTGAGCCTTAATAGAGGCCAACTCCATCTCCATCTCAATCTCTCTCAGGAAAGGAGTGTCAAGCACATCTTTGACCTCATTAGCACTCGAATATAAAGCATGGGATGACCGTTGTTGGGAATTTTTGGCAAAGGTGGTGAAAACCTTGAGACTCTCGTGAGGGGGTTGTTCTGTCATGTTACCCCCGGCCGTCGTATTCACCATGTATTGAAATTGAGGATCTAAGGCCTCATAGAACGTTTGGATCAAAAGCTCATTGGGTAAGCGATGATGGGGGCAACTATCAAGAAGTTCCTCAAAACGGGCCCATGCCGAATGAAACGGTTCATTTTTCATTTGCTTGAACGAGATTATTTTAACCCTTAACGCGGCCTTCTTTTCCATAGAGTAGTAATGATCCAAAAACAAGGCCGAGAGTTCATCCCAAGTGTGAATCGAATTCGGTGTAATGCCCATGAACCAAGACAACGCTTTATCTTGTAAGGGATAAGAGAAATAATGAGGACGTAAATGCTTTAAACTCATCATATTAGGCCGATGAAAACTCGAAACTTGCCACATAAATTGAAGGAGGAATTGGAGAGCATCTTCTTTTGTAAATCCATGAAAAATTGGGAGTCGAGCGAAATCAAGGGAACGAATATCAATTGCCATTATCTCGGGGGGCAAGGCAATGCAAGAAGAAACCGGAGCACCCACTTAGGCCTTACTCACGTCTCTCATAGTACGGATGGGAGCATGAGCATTGGGATTCAATCCACCAAAATGGGCGTAAAGATCGGGAACATCATTTCGGACCTCATTAATGGCATCTCCAAACCCGGGGCCACCATTATAACTATACGTATTCATATTCGGCATCGGATTGTAGTTATGCATCGGAGGACTACCATACGGGCCGGAATTCGGGCTCGGCATATTTGGAAAATGTTGAGGAGCTCCATACCCATACAGACCGGAAGTCGGGGCTCCATAACCATAACCGGATCCATTAAACCTGACATGGTTTGCACCATGCCCTCCCATGCCGGGTTGACCAAAGCTTTGAGAACTGGGAACAATGTGGTTTGCACCTTGCCCTCCCACGTGTCCCATTCCAACTGAACCACCACCATTCCCAACATGGTTTGCACCATGCCCTCCCATGTTGGGAACAAAGCCTCCATTAAAAGAATTAGGGAAAGAAGCAATACCTTTGGGTTGGCCCGTGGCGTTCCCGTGAGTGGTAAAACCACTCCCTTGAAATCCTAGAGCTTGCTCAGAAGGTGGCGAGGGAACGAGGTTCGACGGCCCGACCTTGTCGCTCGAAATGGGCTCCTCATGAACTCCGGGTTTGGTAGAAGTAGAACTTTGAGGATCGGACCGGGGATATTTCCCGTTAGGGTCGAGAAACGGGCCGATAATTGGAAGATTGTTCGCCATATTGAATTCAAGAGAAAATGGAGGTCGTACACACCGTAATCGTTCGGGGCTAGAAATAAAAGGTGCTAAATCATGTTCAATCGAACGACGACCTTGCATACACTCAAAGAAATCGTCAAATAAAAAGGAAGCTAAAAACACAACGAAACAATAATTAAATCGAAAGCCTTAACCAAGATCGAGTCACAACGGCGCCATTTTGAAGTGTAGTTTTTCGTGGTTTTGGAAAATTAAAGGTTCATGGCTTGGTATTATCGGGACTCGATTCAATTGAAGTATTCAATGTGTTTCAAGCTTGGAAAATAAAAGGAAAATGAAAATAAAGCAATTAAAGTAAATAAACTATCCTAAGAATTGAAATTGCATGTTGGTCGAATGCCTCGGACGTGTTCCTTAATTTAAAATGCAAAGCAATAAAGGAAATAAGCAAGAACAAGCATCGTTTCACCAAGTACAAGCATGGATGCACAAGGTATAACCAAGCTTGCATGTACATAAAAACTTTAAAAATAAAAATTTACTAAAATTGAAAGCACAAATAGCAAGAGCAATAAAAATGAACGTCAAAGTTCGAAAATTTACGTGAAACAACAAGGATCAAGCAATAGCTCTAGGATTTAAGCCAAAACTATGAATGAAAAATAGATTGCAAATAAAGCACAAGAGCAACTTAGAATTTAAACAATCCAAGACCCGGTCTACGATCTAGATGTGTCACTCATCTAGAATCCATAGCCAAATCATAAGTTTCAACACGAATTCAAAGAGGTAAGATAAAAAACATAAAATGAAAAACAAGGCATGAAATTGAAGAACAAGCTTGAAAATAAAGGAAAGCTTACTATAATAAAAGATGAGGATCCAATAGCTTGAATTACAATACTAGTCCAAAGGAGTATTTGCATTCTTTTTAGGCTAACAAACCCAAGGAAATGCTTGAAGATTAAATCAAAAACCTAAGAGAGAGAAAGTAGATCTAGAAATTGAAGAGAAATTAAGCCTAATACTCATGCAAGAGTTGGGTGTTGAGCGGATAATCCCTCTAGTCAAGTTGTGGGGTTTATATGGTAACTTGTAGGGTAAAACTCGTCAAAACACTCAAATTCCCGGATTTGCAGTCGATCGACTGAGGATCAGTCGATCGCCTGCCTATCCATCGACTAAGGTCCATCGATAGACTGCCTGTCGATCGACTTGTAGTAGTCTATTGAATGCCATGCCATTTTCGGGGAGCACACCGTCTCGTAGTCGATTTTTAAGGCTTGCAGTCGATTTTCTTGGGAGCAGTCGATCGACTGCTGACTTCCTGGGGAGTCGATTGGGCAGTCGATCAGGCTTGATATCCTCATTTCTACACGGATTTCTGAGCTTCAATGCCTCGACTCGATCCTTAGCAACTTAGAGCCAGTCCAATTCCTCGTGCTACCTACAACATACAAATTTTGAATTCAAAACCCATGAATCGTCATCAAGAAACGCACATACCAAGCTTTAATCCTAAAAACGATAAATTGACCGAAAACCCTAATGGAAAACGACTCAAAACTACTAGGAACGATGTTAAACCCTAATTAAAAGCACAAGAAAAACTCAAAAATTACATGCAAAACAAGGGGCACCCATTTATTCACCGTTCTCCCATTATCACTGCGTCCGTTATGCAAATGGCCTTCTTTGTTAATTGATGTAGTCTCCATGTAGTATTTTGGAAAATACTTCGTGCACCGGCCCTCTACTATACACGATGAGTATTTCTCACCATACTATACAATATATGCATCATATGATCTCTCATGGCTTCATAGAAAACGTGGTCCGACGCCTCATCATGTAATTCAGCATTAGTTATTCAATCTATATCATTGGAAGATGTATACTTTTGTCTAAAACAACAATATTTAGCAAGCATCAATCCAAAATCTTGAAATTCTATTGTTTACACAACTGTGAATTTAGATAAATACTACATATTTAAATAGATGATAGAAACAACAACAATAAAGACACACATACGCACACACATATTCAGATATGTATAGATAGATATAATAAAACATCATATTATAAATCACACGTATTAGATGTCATTTTATACTAACCTACAATGACCTCCCCAAATATTTAATCATGGCATAAACCTTCATCAATTCATCTAATATAGCTTTAAAGACCCTGTAGACGATCTAAATTATCACCAGTTCTTAGATTATGTGCATCTAGGAAACGAACAGTCTCAAGACATTTTAGCTTACACATGAATGCTATAATAAATTAAAATAACCAACATTGTGACATATGGCCATCACATCTTGATATTTTTGTATCATGTAGCGATCTCTACTAGTAAAGGAAGAATGTAGTATACTGTTGATGGTCGGCGTTGCCCCGAGGAGGATCCAAGCTCCCACCGAATATTTGTACTAGGCGGACGCTGATCAGGAGAATCGGTGAGCGGGACTCACGGCAGGCTGCCGATCCGAGCGTACAATGTCACTTGGGGCTCCTATACGCCGAGTTCTGGCCCGTGCGGCCGAATTGAACTCGCCGCATGTTGCCGGCCTGGACGCGCGGAACTCGTTGAAGACATCCACGCAACGCTGCCGAGCTCTGGTCCGCGCGGCCGAACGAAACTCGCCGCATGTGGCCGGCCTGAATGAGCGGGACTCGCCGAGGATGCCCGCGCCACGCTGCCGAGCTCAGGCCGCGCAGCCGAACTGAACTCGCCGCATGTGGACGGCCTGAACGAGCGGGACTCGCCAAGGATGCCCGCCACGCTGCCGAGCTCAGGCCCGAACCCAGGCCGCGCAGCCGAACTGGACTCCCTGCACGAGGCCGGCCTGGATGCGCGGGATTCGCCGAGGATCCTCGTGCCATGCTGACCGAACCCAGGCCCGTGCAGCCGAGCTGAACTCACTGCATGAGGTCGGCCTGGGCGCGCAGAATTTGCCGAGGACGTCCACGCCATACTGCCGAGCTCGGGTGCACCCTGCCGACCCGGACTCGTGACGTGTTGCCGAGCTCAGGACCGCCCTGCCGACCTGTGTCCGCAGCATGCTGCTGGGCTCGGTAGTCCGCCGAGCAGAATTCTGACCTGGGAACGTCGACCTGAGAGATGTCAAGGAGGATGGATTCCTCATAAGGACTTTCCCGTTTTGGAAAATAGCTGAGGTCGGCATTAAGTCGGTGGAAATGTCTGAGGTCGGCACTGAGGCGGTGGATATGAGGATAGATATTTTCGGAATGACCAATGAGAGAGTGCCATGTGTTTGAATAGGGTTTTGATGGAAAACTATAAATAGCCTCTCCAAGAGAGAGAGAAGGATCCCCAATTTTCTAGAGAGAGAAACATAGAGAGCTTTAGAGAGAGAAAGCTTGTATTTCAAGATCAAGCATCTGTAAAAAGGGTCCGGCTAAGGCCGATCCGAACTGATTTTGAGGAATAAAAGTTAAGCACTTTTCCCCACTCGTTCCCGCTGTCTTATTGCTGTTCTTCTTTATATTTTTGGTTTGGTATTGGTTGTGTTACTCTTAACATAAACATATACTATGTTTGCCCTGAGCAGCTGAATCAGTATTACCACGCATGACAACATCGGTAAAACCCCTATATATTTTACAATGCGCCTTTTTTTGATTAAATCGAAACATTCCAACCATGGTATAAATGTCAATAATCAATTGATTAAATAATATTTATGATAAAAACAATAGTATATGCCTCATTATTAGTATCATGAAGTTTAAATGTAAAGTATTCACAAGCACTGATATGCCCCCTTCCATTCTTAGTATTATTTTTTCGCTCAGTAAATGATATATCCTTTGTATAACCATCCTCCTATAATGTAATAACATAGGACACTACAAGTCCAAATACGATAAATTAGGATCATTTACTTACCAAAGAACCACTCTTCGATATAATGACTATGTCCCTTACCCCTAGAGCATCATCAAAGTCACCGACGACCAATACGTCAAGTTCACTGCAAGTGGGCAAACTATTTGTCTATGTGTTCTTATTTTAGTTCTCTTTCCAATAAGATAAACTCTAACATCAGTTGACCACACTCTTGCATTTTACCCTTTGCTATTCTAAATGTCATCACAAGCACATTCTTATCATCCAACATTTATTTCAAACCATCAATGATTTCTTCACGTACACTATTAGCCACAACTTCTTATCTAAAGTTCAACATAAATATCCATAATGCAAAATATTGCTAAATATCATAATTATTATATTTCATATAACTACCTCATTGAATTCATCTTATGCGAAACTTCATTTTCTATATCATATATGTAGAGTTGTGCGAACTTATTGGTTTACCATCTTCTGGCAATAGACAACCAATTAGTTGATGGTTTTGCATTCCAAAAAAGGCGTACTAGCTCCTCTATTTATATCATTGTCAATCATTCATCCAATGAACGTAAAATAAACATATTGCTAATGAACTAGTTTTATCCTGGTTGGTTACTCCTATTGATGGTTCCAGGAAATAGCTCATGGAAAAACGCAGTAGATTCTATCAATAGGGGAGTGTGATGGTGCCACGTCTAAAACATACATTGTAGATGGGATCGTACCAAAAAAATGGCACCATAGAACTTACAACGATAGCTCGCATCACTAATATTCCACTACTCTGTCAATTGATTAATTGAAAATGTAAGAGTGCTAAATAATTATGATGTGAGATAATAAATGATGTACACTTAGATACGACTATAAATATAAACTGCATAATTACAAATAGTGGTAACATTTGGTAGGACAGTGTTGTTGATTCCATCATCGGTGGGAGCAATTATCGTGTTTGAACTACTGGTCTCTTTAATAATTTTGGAGCCATTATTTTTAGGTTTATAAGGTTGTTTGTTAATCAGATTGCATTTTTAAAAAAATTCTAAATCAATTATGATATTAATAATACGTGAAATCAAAACTACCCAACACTTAAAGTAGATATTTTCGACGAAAGTGTGATGAATTATTGATATCTATGACAATTCAACTCATGAAAACACTAATATCATTGAGTTTATTTTGCACGCGATCATAACGTGCGAGGTTAATGACATTCATTGTATTACAATTACTGTTTGAAATATTGTTTAAATGCTCATTGTCACATCTAAACTACCGCCTCAAACCGATAACTAGAGTTGTTAAAGACCATAAAAGTGTTTATTAAATTTACCAATTTGATTGTAAGTTCAAATATTAAGTGTTGGATAGAAATATTAAACCTACCATTAGTGATGTCACTAAGCTAGGAGTATTAAAAATGAGTAATATTGTTGTGAGACTTGTATCTCTTCGGCTCGGTAGGTACATGTTTATCTGGTCTATGCGGCCCTATAAGATTTTACGATAGAATATTAGTTAAGATAAAATAAATATTACAAACATTGATTATAATAGTATATTGATGTATCGAGATATGAAATATGCATTATATATGTAATTATATATAATTAAGTTGGGAAATTTAACGATGAATTCGGTAGAGCTTAAATATATTAAAAATACATGGAAATAGGACTAACCAACGCTCACATTAGATACTTTTCAATGGACGTGTGGTGGGTTAATATTATCCCCTCACTATCCGGATATGAAATCTTCGCCCGAAACTCCTGTTAATTGTAATGATAGTCTTGTTCACGGAGCGTCAGTCGTCCCTCAAAACCAAACATGGCCGTGATTGCCTCAGGGGTGATATTCTACTCCCGGCCCCCGAATCGGCATGTCAACGTGTTATCGGCCATGATCTCCAACGAAGTGTAAAACTTGAGCATGAGTTGCTCGTAGGCCGAGACTCGAATTCGAGCCCATTTCATGTAGTTGAGGTTATTGATAAACCCCACAGAATTTTTGGCAAACGGATCGCCTTGGACTACTTCAGACAGCCAGTAATCAACGTTGATGACCACCGGACTCATAATTTGTCGGTTCAACAATGAATATAATGGTAGACCTCGTTGCCATAAACTTGAACCTCGATCCAATAGCCCTTTGCATGTTTTTCTTATTGTTGTTCGATGACGAGGCCATGGTGTTGGAATCAAATTGCCGGACTGCGGCTGTAAACGTGGTCGGAATGCGACCTCAGAAATGGTTCTAAACTTTTGAAAAAATTCGAATCGGAAGAACACTTAGCAGTTAGACCTTGCGGTAAGCCTAACCATTACCTCTTACCGCTAAATTTTAGCGGTACGCTAGCGGTCACTGGTACCATTACTGATACCGCTAGCGACTCTAACCGTTCGGAATCGACCTTTCTAACCGAAATTAATCCACTAATCCTAAAATACTACTCAATTCACCTGCAACCCAACTAGACAGTTCAGAAAGATTAAGTTTAGCCACTCTTACGCCAAATTTTGAGAAAGAAATCTAGATTCTCGGGGTGGGATTGCTGCGGCCTTGCCCTCGATTGTATGTTATTGATTGTGGTTCAATTTTGCTCGAAAATAAGCGTTGATAGGCTGGGTAGTGGTGGTTCTTGCAATCAACAGCGGTATGCGTGGGTGGCTAACTGTATGGAAAATAACGATTAACCCTAACATTTTCTGATTTATACTTTCTCCGGGCCGGGCTTTAAATAAGTTAATGGTAAGGCGTAGCCGTAAGGGTAACCACTATCAAATAGCGCTAGATTTCCTGCTGGTGACTAACGGCGATTCTAGCGGTAAAGGTTACAGCTAAGTCACCGTTAAAGTGGTAAAATTGCACAGTCTCACAAGAAAAATTAAAACGTCCAAGTATAAAATAAAAATAAAAATAACAAAAAAAATAACAATAAAGAAGACGTACAAAATTAAAATTATATTAATGCTGACTCGTGAGACTTAGACAATGGAATTAAATAAAATTGAAATTGCAATAAAATAAAATAAACTAGATAGAATAGGATAACAATCCTATGACTCGATAATAACTTAATTAAAAACTTGAATATTGCTTAAATAATTAGATAATTGAAACATCGTAAGGGTCTAGGGGATTTTGGTCCGTAGTGCATGTTCTCGAGCTCGTTGATCTTTTCATTAGCCTCTTCCAGACGCTGCTTCCAATATCCTATGTTCCACTGGTGCACTGCGTTGCCTTCCTCAAGATTTTGAATTCGAGCTTCCAACTCATTGACTCGGCATTGGAGTGCGAACTTTTATCCTCGAATCTTTTAGTTCTCATGCAGGAGATTGAGACCGTCCCTCGATTCTTCAACCAATTCATCCTCCTTTTCTTCTAGACGCTTTTGCCACATGGCAACTTTGCTCGCAAAAGAATCTTCGTTCCACAAAAATTTTGTATTTTGAGTTGTCAGTTTCCCAATTTCCTCTCTAGCCATGATGAGTAGATCTTGAAGCTCTTCAATGCCCTCGTCATGCTTACTAGATTCCTCTATACCTCGTTCAAAACTACGTTCAAGGCTACGCTTTGCTGCTTTCAGTTCCTTATTTGCCCACTTCCGTTGGGATATTATGTTTCTTAACCCCGCATTCACCTCCCCCTCTTTCTTCAAGCTATGTTCTAGTGCTGCGATCTTAAAGGTGGTATTGACTTCGTCTAGTTGGAAACCATTGTTTGTAGCTTTAACCTTCTAGATTTCTCCTTGCATCTTTTCCATCTCTTCCTCGTGCTCCCTTCTTCGAATCCATCCTCGTTCGTGATTGTTGGTGGCTTGTGGGGTTCTCCTTATGGTGTGAAAAGATAGTTCTATTGTAGGGAGGTTTAGATTTAAAGAGCTTGAAGAATTATGAAATATAGGTTGTCTAAAGGGTAGTTTATATAAGAATTATTGGCACTTGAAAATAGGAGGCCTAGATTTTTCAAGTTTTAATTAAGGTAGGAGATATTAAACTTACCTAGTCAATTTATAAATCTCTCTAGGTAATAGATCTAGACTTTAAACCCAGCCAAAATTCGTGCAAAATAATACCATAAATTCACTTACCTGGTGGGATTAATATTCCCAAAAATTGCAGCCCGATTCTTTCCAAATTCTGCAGATTCGGTCACGGTAACGGTTACTCTTGCGGTAAGGGTTCCCGCTAAACATACCGTTAAACTCTCTGTTACTTCCTAGCGGTGATTTAATGTTAGGGTAACCACAAGGTACACTATTACACCCTTCCATTTCATCTAGCGGTAGTTTAGTAGTTTGATCATTACGTTACGCCTAGTTTACTAACGGTAAGAGCTAGCGGTATGGGTTACCGCTACTTTCCTAGATTAGGCGAAATTTTCAACTTTTTCTGCATATTAATATCTCGTAAACGTACCACGGCATATTATAAATATAAAAAATAAAGTAAAGAAAATATTCAAAAGTAAAATTAAAAAGAAGAAAAATAATTCACACGCCTGGGTTGCCTCCTAAGAAGCGCATCTTTTAATGTCGCTTGCTCGATGCGGGTTTAAGCGATCAATTTGCAGCCAGAGGTGGGTCCACAAGATTCAACAACTTACGATCTTGACTCGCCATTTTTCCATCACGATATAGCTTTACTCGGTGTCCATTGACTTTAATTGTTACATCATTTTTCTCATCGTACAGAGTGACCTCTCCAAAATTATTGATTTCTTTGATTACGAACAGACCACTCCATCTTGACTTAAGCTTACCTGGAAATAACCTTAATTGAAAATTATAGACCAAAGCTAACTTACCAACTTCCAGCCGTTTATCCACAAGTTTACGATCGTGGCGTATCTTCGTTATTTTCTTTTGCCTCCATGCATCATGATAAGATTCATTTCTGATTTCTTCGAGCTCGGTCAATTCCAATTTCTGATACACGCCTGCTTCATCATAGTTCATATTTAGCTTTTGAATGGACCAACTTGCTCGGTGCTCTATCTCAACAGGCAGATGACACACCTTCCCATAGACGAGTCGGAAAGGACTCATACCAAGCACTGTCATATAGGCTGTTCAATAAGCCCACAGTGCGTCAACAAGTTTAACTGCCCAATCTTTCCGACTTGGTCCAACCATTTTCTCGAGGATAACTTTCAACTGGCGATTGCTCGTTTATTCAAAAGTTTGAGGGTGGTACAGGGTAGCTACCTTGTGCTGGAATCCAAATTTCGTCATCAAACTCTCAAAGGCTCGGTTGCAGAAAAGGATTCCCCTATCACTTATAATCATTTTTGGCACTTCGAATCTACTAAAAATGTTTTGTTGTAAGCACTTAAGCATGATCTCTGCATTTTCTCTTTGCGCGGGGATCGCCTCCACCCACTTAGATACATAGTCGACTCCTACTAGGATATACTCGAAGTCTCCACTTGTGGGAAAAGGTCCCATGAAGTCTATCCCCCATACATCAAAAATCTCTAGTACTTGATTAGGCACTTGTGGCATCTCATCTCGCTTTCCTATGTTGCCGGTTCGTTGGCAGTTGTCACATGTCTTGCAGTATTCATATGCCTCAGCAAATAAACACGGCTAATAGAATCCGGCTTGTAGTACCTTAAATGCTATCTTTTGAGTTCCGAAATGCCCTCCATGATCATGGCAGAAATGCAATATACTCCCCATTTCATCGTTTGGAACGCATCTTCTGTTTAGCCCATCTTTACAACGTTTAAACACATAGGGATCGTCCAAAAAATAATCCTTGCATTTATTCAAAAATCTCTTCCTTTCTTGGTAAGATAGGTGATTATGTATAATGTCGCAAGTAAGATAGTTCACAATATCAGTATACCAAGGATTAATTAATTGCTCAAGAGTATACGCATTCTCAATAGGAAATAAATCATTAATCATAAAATTCCTATTCCATCATCCCAGTTATCATCCTAGACAAATGATCAGCTACAACGTTTTCACATCCTCGTCTATCTTTTATTTCTATTTCAAACTCTTGAAGTAATAAGATCCATCTAATCAGACGTGGTTTACTTTGAGGTTTAGAAAATAAATGAAGCACTGCAACATGATCTGTTTGTACAATCACTTTTGCTCCCACTATATAGGATCTAAATTTATCAAGTGAAAATACAACTGCTAATAGTTTTTTTCCAGTCATGGTACAGTTACGTTGGGCATCGTTTAACATGTAAAATGCATAATAAATAACCCTAAGCAACTTATCCACATGTTGTCCTGAAACAGACCTCACCACTTCATTTAAAGAATCACACATTATTTTGAAAGGTAAAGTCCAATCAGGGGCAACAACTACAGGAGCAGAAGTAAGGCTCTCCTTAAGCTCATTAAACGCATTCATGCATTCTTCATTAAAAACAAAAGGAGTATCTAAAGTTAAGAGTTTACAAAGTGGACGACTAATTTTTCAAAAATCTTTAATAAAACGTCTATAAAAATCTGCATGACCAAGAAACACGAGGGGGAGGAAGAGTTTCAATAACATCAATTTTTGTTTTATCAACTTCCAAACCCCTATTAGAAACAACATGACCTAAAACAGTACCACTTATTACCACAAAATGGGATTTTTCCCAACTCAACGTAAGATTCTTCTCAATGCAACGTTCTAAAACCTTAGACAAATTAGATAAAAAATGTTTGATAGACGAAACAAAAATTGAAAAAGCATCCATAAACACCTCAATGAAATCATCAATGAAATCAGTAAAGATTGAAAGCATGCACCTTTGAAAAGTTGCTGGTGCATTGCATAAACCAAAAGGCATCCTCCGAAAGGCAAACGTGCCAAAAGGTCACGTGAATGTTGTCTTAATTTGATCTTCCGGAGCAATGACTACTTGGTAATAGCCCGAGAGGCCATCCAAGAAGCAATAGAATTCGTGTCCGGCAAGTTTGTCGAGAAGTTGGTATATGAACAGCAAGGGAAAGAGGTCTTTTCGAGTGGCTGCATTTAACTTTCTATTATTGATACACATACGCCATCCAAGAGTTAGTCGGGGTGGGAATATCTGCCTTTTTCATTTTTGATTATGGTGATGTCTCCCTTTTTTGGAACCACATGGATTGGGCTCATCCATTTACTTTCAGAGATAGCAAAAATAATCTCTTCATCTTTAAGCTTCAAGATTTATTTCCTGACCACCTCATAAAGTGTTGGAGTCAGTCGTCATTGGCTTTCTCTTACAAGCCTCGCATCAGGCTCTTGCTCGATTCGATGCATATAAGTAACATGACTTATCCCCTTGATGTCGCTGATGCTCCATCCTATGGCTTTTTTATAGGTACTCAGTACCGAAATCAGTTCTCTTTCCTCATGTTCCGCCAAAGCTGAATAGATGATGATGGGTTTTATTACGTTGGGCTCGAGAAAAACATACTTTAATTGACTTTGTAGTGGTTTCAACTCCACATTAGGCTTGAGCTCAAGTGCGTTAGCTATTTCGCACAATTCTTCATCAAAATCTTCAAATCCTTCATATTCTTCGGTGATTTCGTTCAAGTCAATTTCCAATATTTCTGCCACCCTGCTCAAAAATTCTATGTCGTCCTCGATGCTTAACTCATCTAAAACGGTGATTCCCTTTAGCTCGTGGATGCAAGATGCAATAGGATCAATAAATGAAAAATCATAGTGCATGAATGGAGAGGGAGTATTATGAATATCTTTGAGCGAAAACGTCACTGACTCGCCCAGAATGGATAAAGTCATTCTCCCTTTGAGTACATAAATCAGTGTATGAGAGGTAGACATAAATGGTCTTCCCAACAAAATAGTATGCTAAGTGACTTCTTTCGGAACTTCTCCTACGTCAAGTATAATGAAATCAACTGAAATTATAAGATCGCTGACTTGTACTAACACATCTTCAATGATTCCGATAGGTTATCTAATCGGTCGATCCTCCAATTGTAGTCGCATCGTAGTCGTATTTATCATCCTAAGGTTAAAATCTTTGTATAGCGAATACGACATCAAATTAATTCCGGCACCAAGGTCAAGCATTCCACGTGTTGTTGGCAAAAAATCCCTGGATCTTTTTCCTTCAGGGGTAATGGACCTTTGCATATGGCGCTTACCTCTTTTTTTAACACTACTCGTTGTGTTGTTGCCATCCGTCTTTCCCTTGAAGCTAACTCTTTGAAAAATTTAATGTATGCTTGCATTGTCTTGATTACATCTAAGAGAGGAAGGTTAATGTTGACATTCTTCAGCAAATTGTAGAGTTCCATGAATTTCTTGTTTTCTTTGGCTGGGTGTAGACGGCCGGGAAAGGGAACCTTGTCACGAATCGTGGTCGTTGATTGTTTTGGTTGCAGGGTTGACGACTTGGTAGGATCTTCAATTGTCGTTTGAGCGGGGAATTGGTTCGTAAATCTCCCCTTCAATCATCCCGGAATATTTGAATTTGGTGACTTATGCATTTGGCCCACTAGTTTGGAGTCGTCTTTTTTAGTTGAGGTCGTAGTTGGAATTCCAGCCACCTTTTCTTCTTCCTCCTTTTCTATATCTACTCCATTATCTATCTTTCATACACTTTGAAACACATGAACAGCCGAAGCTTGCTCTGTTTAACTCGGAAATTTATCTTTCTCGTTTGACAAGTTTGACAAGGTTACTGCCATTTGTCCCATTATTGTGTCTATCCTTGACATATGCTTTGCGATGTCATTCACTTGTGCGAGCAGTTGCTCCATATTTTCAATTTTATTTGAAAGGTCGTTGATTTGTACATATTTGTATGTGATTTTCGTGTATTTTTGCATCGTGTGTTCTGTGCTTTTACGTGTTTTAGGTTTATCTTTTTATCGTTTTTCTTCCTTTTGATGTTTTTCGTCTCGTTTGGTGTTTAATGTGTTTTTACTTTATTTTATATGAATAATCTAATTTTGTTTTATTTTGGTGTTATAGCTCGAGAAGACGAAGATTGAATAAGCAATGTGCTGTGCTGACACTGGGTACCAGTCTGACACTGGGTTACCCAGTGTCCGAGTCATGCTAACACTAGCTGCCGCAGCCTGGCTCGCGTCGACTGTCGCACCGTAGACGCAAATATTCTGTTGCGTCGATCCTGGCTCGTGTCGATCGACGCACTGCCTGTCGACGCGTGCAGCCTGGCTCGCGTCGACTGACGCACCGTCGACGCAAATGTTCTGTTGCGTCGATCCTAGCTCCATCGATCGACGCACTGCCTAGTCAACACGTGCAGCCTGGCTCGCGTCGACTGACGCACCGTCGACGCTCCGGCAGTTTTAGTGGTTATGTTTGAAAAATCTATTAAAGCTGGTGGTTTTCTTCATTTTCAAAGGCTGAGACGAGGGGGAAAGGTACATATATTGTAGAGAACCCTCGGTTCATGCCACCATTTCAATTACGCGCATAATTCGGGTTGAAGAGTCGAAGATTGCAAGTTCGAGTCGTCAATTCCTCGTTTGTTTTTTGTCTTTGTTTTAATTTCTGTATTTTTGTTTTAGTTTCTTAGATTTCAGACTTTATATGTTAGATAGATTAGTTTGTAATTCGTAGTTTAATTTCTCGTTTGAACTTCGCGACTTTTCTCGTTAATTTCGTAAGCTTTCATTTCTTTGTTGGAGATGTTTGGTGATTTGCAGGTTTTAAATGCTTAAGTTCTCGTTTTTAATTGCATGATGTTTAGATTAACATGAGCTTTGGTTGAGTTTATTGGTCAAGCGTGCTTAGGGTCGTTTAGTTACATCGGGATTGACAACCCCGATCGTGGAAACGATTCCGGTGCACTTGACCTTCGTTTTTATTAATCGTTTTAAAGCTTATAATTTTATTGCTCGTAGATGTTAGAATTTCCAAACATTATTCGATCTAGTGTTTAATTTAGTCTAGTCTAGTTTTTATTTTCGTTTCTACGTACGTAAAATCGAACACCAGAATAGTTTCCGATTAGTCTTCCTTGTGATTTGACTCGAGTCAACTTATCGCCTACAATAGTTCCATTCTCTTGCGGACGAGCTTTTATTTAAATGCGAAAAAGTTCGATTCAGAATTTGGCGCCGTTACCGGGGAAGGCTAAAGGCTACAATTTTTGGTGTTTGCTTTTATTTATTTTTGTTCGTATTCTTATTTGTTTGTTTGTGTTAGTGTTTGTTTGTGAATTTTGTTTTTTTTTCTTTTTGTTCTTGTTGGTACATTTAATCTCGTTTGTTGAGTATTGTGCTTTGTAGCCAAGCTTTGACAATTTGAGATTTTAGATTGAAGATGGCAAACTATCGAGCAAGTTCGCCATATGATGACTTTGACGCTCCACCTTTCGATGAAGAGATGTTTTGCCCAACGTCCAATTGGCACGGGTATCGACCGGTAATTCCTATGAGCTTTGCAATGCGGGAGTACGATCTTGATGAGTTTTACCTWGAGKAACTCCCYATTTTTCARGGACTACCGAGCGAAGACCCYTTGAACTTCATCCYAMAGTATAATACCATCATCCCGACATTTCCTCTTTTCGGCRTGTCGATAGATCAAYTGAAAATGSGACTTTTTATTTTCACGCTAAAGGATCGGGCGGGAACATGGTTGCTGGATTTAGAGCCCGACTCCTTGAGATCGTGGGAGGAAATTTATGATCGATTCATGGATACGTTCTACTTTCACTCATCTGAACCTCCGAATCACCAATGGGCCCCACTTTCAAATTCCTACAATTCGGCCCATATTGACTCTTATGCTAATTTTTCTGATCATAGTTTTGGTCATCACATCCCATCTACATATCACGATTGGAGATTTAATGATCCATATGCTCCTCATGAACTACATACTTATATTCCGAGCTATGATTATTATCCCTTGTCTCCTTCGTATATGGAATTAAGCTTGAACAATTGTTTAGAAGGGTTGTGTAAAGAGGAGGTTATTGGAGATTTGGTTGAATTTGCCGCCCCGATTGTGCTAACTGGTGACATCTTTAAGGAGGACGAAGAAGGGATTTTGTCGTTGGAGTTCCCGGAGGATGTTGGAGATTCGAGCCTCACGGCTCTTGGTGAAGAAGGTGGAGTTATGATGCTGATTTTGGAGGAGAGTGAGACTATTGAGTCGTATTTTGAACCACCCGAAGCTTTGTTGAAATTTGATTTTGAGGTGGTAGACGAGATAGTCGAGAAGGTGCCCGATCACCTCATGCCGCAATTTTGGTTTGACATATTCAAGGTGATCGATTACTCGCGTTTCCGACCTCCGAAGCTAGTTGGAGTGTTTTGCATCTCGGGACGTGATTTTTATGCCCGCTTTGGTGATTATCATCGCCAACTCTTGCTTTTAGAGAATAATAAGGCGTGGCACGACCGTCATCTATTTTTAGACCCGGGATGACATCGACCGTGGACACGTCAAGCTAAAGACGTTAATTAAACGCTTCTTGGGAGGCAGCCTAAGCCTTTTTAATCTTATTTGTTTTTGTATGTTTTTTTTCTTTTTATTTTCGTTTCAGGTTCACCTCGACTTTGAAGCCTATTAGATGATCTTGGATGCTCAACTCATCATCACAAGCGCGATTTCAGGGACGTATCTCTCCTTCTCTTATCTTTTACCATACTTAGCTTAATTTTTCATTTTATACAATGTGGACATTTTATGGTTTAAGTGTGGGGGGGTTTGTCCTTGGTTTGGTTAGTAATTTTTGTATGCTTGCTTATGGTTGATTTGAGTTGTGTGTATTTATATTGACTGGAACCTTGACGAAGTGACGTGGTTAGATGCTTTGGTTAGGATATTTAGACTTTTGTTCGAACAATAGTTTAATTGTGGGGAATGAAATGTAAATAGTCTACGAAGTGTCTTGTCTTCTGTTTTATTTTTGTTTCGTTCCAAAGAGTCGAATACTCTCTACTAGCCCCGTTTTTAGTTAACCTCTATAGGATCTTATGTAATTTTTGTTTTTATTTTGGAGACGTTAAAACTCCAAGTGCAAAGTTGAAAAATATTATCAGTTACACTTAGCAACATAAGATTGGAGTCAATGAACTCTCATTTGTGATTTATGTAAATTATATTCATTTAGTACCTTATCTCTTTAGGTACTAAAAAAAATATATATAAAAAAAAAAAAGAAGAAAAAAAACCTTGTACAAGTTGAGTTCTTATTTTTATTTTTATTTCTTAGATTGTTTTGTTAAAGAGGTGTATAGATAACTGGGCTAGTCGGGTGACGATTTGGCGGTTTGAGCAGGGATAAACTTTGGCCGAGGTATAGATGGGTGACGTACATGGAGGTCAACTAGTTACTTTTAGGTGTTCGGAAGCTAGTCTAAATCTCTTATCTCAAAGTTATCGTGTCGTCCTTTTAGTTCAGTTTTCAGTCGATCTAATGCATTAACTTCTTGAATCATATGGATGCATTAGTAATTAAGTCATCAGCTTTTTCTTGTCTACGTTTAGATTAGATTTTGCTTGAGGACAAGCAAAAATCTAAGTGTGTGGGAGTTTATTTGTACATATTTGTATGTGATTTTTGTGTGTTTTTGCATTGTGTGTTGTGTGATTTTATGTGTTTTAAGTTTATCTTTTTAGTGTTTTTATTCCTTTTTATGTTATCCGTTTCTTATGGTGTTTAATGTATTTTTACTTTATTGTGTATGAAATAATCTAACTTTGTTTAATGTTAATATCTTAGTCAAAACGAGGAAAACAGGACGAGCAACGAGTCGAAGCCATGCAAGCACCGCAGAGCAGCGCCCGCGTCGACGCCGAGTACCGCTCGCATCGATCGACGCTAGGTCGATGCGTAGCTTTTTGAAGCGTCGACCCTAGGCCCGTTGGTCGACGCACTGTTTACGCTATGCCCGCGTCGGCCGACGCACCGTCGACGCGTGCAGCTTTTCCACGATATCGTTATGATCAATTAATGGGACTTGGCCGGCACCGTCGATGCAAAGGTTTCTGAAGCGTCGATCTTAACCCCGTCGATCGACGCTAGGTCGACGCGTAGCTTCTGAAGCATCGATCCTAGGTGCGTCGATCGATGCTCTGCCTGGTCGACGCGTGCACCTGGCTCGCGTTGATCGACGCACCATCGACGCTCCGGCGGTTGAGCGGTTTTTTTTTTTTTTTGAAGAAATCTATAAATACCGGTTGATTTTTCATTTGTAACATGAGACTTTGAGGGGGCAAGGTACAGAACATTTAGAAATATATTCCCCTTTCCATTTCCCATCATATTTGAAGATTTCGTTCAAAGATTACATCGGAGGCTCGTTTCTACGTTCACCGTCGTTACTTGTCATCGTTTGTCGCTGAAGCTTGATCGTTTGCTGCAGATTTTCCATGAACTATAAGTAGTAATTTCCAGCTTTTTTTAATTTTGCCTTTGGACTTAGTTTTTCTTAAGTTGTACGTTTCATTATTAGTATGTTAGACTATGTTATTTTAGTAATGCAAGTGCTTTCGATTTGCTAGTTGATAATGATTCTATTTCGTTTTTAATATCTGAATTTTATGCTTTTAATTAGGTTTAATTGGTTAATTAGGTTTTTAATAATTGCATGCTCATTTTTGAATTCGTAGTTGTAAAATCCTTCAACAAAAAAAAATGGATCGTGTGGTTAATTATAAAAATTGTGAACAAACATTTATCGACGCCGATTGCAATTCCTCGTGATTCGACTCGGATCAACTTATCGCATACAATAGCTCCGTTCTCTTGCGGACGAGCTTTTCATTTTTAAACGCGAAAAAAGTTCGATTCAAAAAAAAAGAAAAAAAAAAAAAAAAGAAAAAAAAAAAAAGAAGAAAAAAAACCTTGTACAAGTTGAGTTCTTATTTTTATTTTTATTTCTTAGATTGTTTTGTTAAAGAGGTGTATAGATAACTGGGCTAGTCGGGTGACGATTTGGCGGTTTGAGCAGGGATAAACTTTGGCCGAGGTATAGATGGGTGACGTACATGGAGGTCAACTAGTTACTTTTAGGTGTTCGGAAGCTAGTCTAAATCTCTTATCTCAAAGTTATCGTGTCGTCCTTTTAGTTCAGTTTTCAGTCGATCTAATGCATTAACTTCTTGAATCATATGGATGCATTAGTAATTAAGTCATCAGCTTTTTCTTGTCTACGTTTAGATTAGATTTTGCTTGAGGACAAGCAAAAATCTAAGTGTGTGGGAGTTTATTTGTACATATTTGTATGTGATTTTCGTGTATTTTTGCATCGTGTGTTGTGTGCATTTTACGTGTTTTAGGTTTATCTTTTTATCGTTTTTCTTCCTTTTGATGTTTTTCGTCTCGTTTGGTGTTTAATGTGTTTTTACTTTATTTTATATGAAATAATCTAATTTTGTTTTATTTTGGTGTTATAGCTCGAGAAGACGAAGATTGGATAAGCAATGTGCTGTGCTGACACTGGGTACTAGTCTGACACTAGGTTACCCAGTGTCCGAGTCATGCTGACACTAGCTTCCGCAGTTTGGCTCGCGTCGACTGACGCACCGTCGACGCAAATGTTCTGTTGCATCGATCCTGGCTCGCGTCGATCGACGCACTGCCTGTCGACGCGTGCAGCCTGGCTCACGTCGACTGACTCACCATCGACGCACCATTGACGCAGATGTTCTGTTACGTCGATCCTAGCTCCGTCGATCGACGCACTGCCTGGTCGACGCGTGCAGCCTGGCTCGCGTCGACTGAAGCACCGTCGACGCTCCGGCAGTTTGAGCGGTTATTTTCGAAAAATCTATAAAAGCTGGTGGTTTTCTTCATTTTCAAGTGCTGAGACGAGGGGGAAAGGTCCAGATAGTGTAGAGAACCCTCGGTTCATGCCACCATTTCAATTACGCGCATAATTCGGGGTGAAGAGTCGAAGATTTCAAGTTCGAGTCGTCAATTCCTCGTTTGTTTTTCGTCTTTGTTTTAATTTCTGTATTTTCGTTTTAGTTTCTTAGATTTCAGACTTTAGATGTTAGATAGATTAGTTTGTAATTCGTAGTTTAATTTCTCATTTGAACTTCGCGACTTTTCTCGTTAATTTCTTTCATTTTATTATTGGAGATGCTTGGTGATTTTCAAGTTTTAAATGCTTAAGTTCTCGTTTTTAATTGCATGATGTTTAGATTAACATGAGCTTTGGTTGAGTTTATTGGTCAAGCGTGATTAGGGTCGTTTAGAACCATCGGGATTGACAACCCCGATCGTGGAGACGATTCCGGTGCACTTGACCTTTGTTTTTATTAATCGTTTTAAAGATTTTAATTTTATTGCTCGTAGATGTTAGAATTTCCAAACTTTATTTGATCGAGAGTTTAATTTAGTCTAGTCTAGTTTTTATTTTTGTTTCTACGTACCTAAAATAGAACACCGGAATAGTTTCCGATTAGTCTTCCTTGTGATTCGACTCGAGTCAACTTATCGCCTATAATAGCTCCGTTCTCTTGCAGACGAGCTTTTATTTAAACGCGAAAAAGTTCGATTCAGTCTTTCACTTGCATAGTTAGTTTCGCAAGCCCATCTCGATTTCGAAGGGTTTCAGCCACGTGATTTTGCTGCTAAATCAACAGCTGATCATCTGATTGAACCTTAGTAGACACTTGCCCCTGTATTTGAAATTTGTTCGGTGGGGGTGGTTGTGGGTACTGCGGTTCAGGTTTCACTGATGCATAATGTGGGTTCCCAGGACCCCACTTTAAATAGGGAGAATCACGCTGCGCCTGAAATTGTTTTGTGGGTTTTTGCCCAGAATTGGGTTGGTTTGAGAAACTCTGAATGACTTTAACGTCCTCTCGTTGTTCGCCGCTTGTTGGACACGTATTCTCCAATTGTCCGATAGATCCACATTGGTCACATGTCTCAACGGTCTTTTTTGAAGAAGCTTGGTTTGCTCGCGCTGTTCTCCATGGTGCTAATTCTTAGTTAAATAACTCCTTCATCGTCTCACTGATCCCTTCAACATCTCGTACCAAAACCTTCACTTCTTCATCTTTATCATTCTCGGTCATAGATACTTCATTCACTTTTAATTTACGAGGTCGAGAGTTGATTTGTCTAGACTTTTTGCTCTGCTACTCCAATACTCGTTTTGCTTCGAGGGCCGTTAAATCTCCGAAATCACTTCCTGCCGCTATTTCAACTTGAATTTTCCCCATGGGAAATAAACCATCAAAGAATAATTGATTGATCATTTTGGGGAAGTAGTTATGGTGGGGTCATGCTTGTAAAAGTGTCTTGTAATGTTCCCATGTCTCATGAAGTAATTCTTCCTCTAACTGTTCGAAGTTAGCAATTTGCCTCCAAAGATGCCCCGTTCTCTGCACCGAATAATATTGGTTAATGGACTTTGCGCTTATCATTTCCCAATTATTTAACGATCTTGGCTCAAAGGATATTATCCACATCTTTGCTTTGTACTTCATGCTATAGGGAAAATAAATCATTTGCAACTCCTCTCGATTAAGGCCCACAGCTTGAAATCTGCTCACTTCATCAATAAAACATTTTAAAAACGCTAAAGGGGGTCTTCATGTGCACTTCCGTGAAAATTCGAAAGTAAATTAATTTGATGCGGTTTAATCTCCATTTCCCTTGAAGTTGGTCCAAGAACAATAGAAGAACCAAAAAGTACAACCTTCGGACGTGCTAAATCTCGCAGAAGAGGTTCTTGAGCATGCCTCTGGACTCTCTCCCTGTTATTTAGTCTAGCATAATCTTCCTCATATTCACTCCTCGTATTATAGTTGTGTCTGTCATAATGATTATCTTGATCGTCAATCCATTCATCCACGCGTCCACTCCAAGAGGTGGTCTTTTAGAATAAGTGTTTAATAAGTCTTCATGATCTTCCACTTCTATATTTCAATTATTTGTCCTCCTATCCTCGTGCCTTTGCTGGTGTTCTACCAATGGAGCTCTAGGTTGTATTGGACCTCTTAAATGGTGTGGCTCGCTCCCGTACTCTCTCTTATTTTGACCTAGAGGAGGTCTAGGTAGCTCATTGTTCAATGCATCAATCAATTCATTGTCAAAGTCCCCAGAATGAACAGAATTTGTTGTTCTCTCCATTTCTTCAGGGAATTCATCAGACACGAAATCAGTAGTGATTGAAGAATCGCTCTTGGGAATAGGATCGAGTGTTGCTAAATTCGAACGGTGAATGTTGTCAATGAATTGTGCAAGTTCTAGTTGAAGAGATCGTCTACCCTGCATATACTCAACAACAAATCAAACGTACCAAATGGCAGAACCTATCTCTATTTCACCTATACAAATAGATGGTTAAATAGAAAATAATATAAACAAACATTTTTGAAACCTTTGCTTATTTCCCCGGGAACGGCGCCAAAATCTTGATTCGAACTTTTGTGTTCCTACTTTATAAATATTTGTCAATTATTCAAAATCTAGCTCGCAAGAGTACGAGTTCGCATGTTAGGTTTTAAGCTAAACCGAGCCGATCTCAAGGAACAAACAATTGAAATCCCAAATGTTTGTTTAATCACAATGTAACATGAAAACTTGTATAATTTGGGGTTTTTTTTGTTTTTGTTATTATCTATGAATTCAAGAAGCAATAACATTAATGAAAATGAATTAACTTGAACTAATTATCTAACAAGAACAAAATAGCATGAACTATCTTCAAGTAGAATTAAGCGAATCAAGAACATGCATGAAACTAAATAGCAACAACGAAATCAAAGGCATAAAACTTCATTGAAAATAACGAGCATAAACGTAAGCAATTATCATAAATGAAACGTAAACGAAATCAATAATAAATCCAATAACTAAGTGTGCATTAAATAAACTAAATTAAAATGAAAGAGTACGAATCCAATTAACCAAAGTAACAAGGTTTAAAGCATGAAATAACTCTAAGAATAATAAATTAAAGCAACCCATAATTGCATAAATTAATCTAAGAAAGCAATTAAAGAGTTTAGAATACTTATTTGAAACTAAGAAGTACAGTAAATCCTCGAGCTATTCCGGAGAAAACACGTAGATCTTGGCCGAAAATTGAATCACGAACTAAAGAACGGAGCTTGGAACTTGTGACTCTTGAATCTTCGATCTTGATCTTTTATTATGACATGGGATGTAAAGGTATGTTTTTATTGAGTCTAAGGACTGAAAAATAGGGTTATGGTGGTGATATGGTTTTGGGAAGGATTTAAGGAGGGGTTCATATAGTTTTTCCATGTCTTGTAGCACAAATTAGGGCAAAAACGCATTTCTGGGCCGATAACGGTAAGACTTAGCGGTATAAGTTACCGTTAACTATACCGTTAACCCCCTCTATCCTTCCGTAGCGGTGCTAGTAGCGGTAAGAAAGTAATCATTTAGTACACCGCTAAACCTATCTGTCGTTCCCTAATGGTGTAACTAGTGGTAAAGAGGTACCGCTAAGGTTACCATTAGTGTCATCTGGGAACTCTTTGTCCATCTTCAGCGGTAAGGTAACAGTAAGGGGTAGCAGTAAGGGTTATCGCTAGCTCTCAATTTTTTCTACTTCTTCGTCGGAGAGCTCGATTCTCATCTCTTAATCATCGAACTTCGTCTCTTATGTGCTGAACTCCTCCGGTTACTTAGCTATAAGTTCAAAACAGAGAATAATAACCTATTTGCATCAATTTAGATCATAATATGGTAAAATAAGCTGGAAGTATAAAATTACGAAATTAAGCTTAATCTAACCAACTTATACCAAAAATAATAAGAAAAACTAACTAAAATACTAATAAAATTAAGGACATATGTGCGCTAATCAGAAATCAAGTCTTTAAGGCTAATTTAAACCTAGTATAAATAGAACCGAACTCTCATTTTGGAGGATATCTCTCATCCTCCCAACTCTTACATGAGTTTGTAATTAATTTCTCTCTCTAGTTATTTGGTTTAATTTCAATCTTTTTCTTCGGTTTGTAAGTTGAAGAAGAATTGAAGTCATCACTTGGATTTTAATTTGATTGCAATTTCATTCAAGTTTGTTATTCCTTTCCTTAATTCATGTAAACTTTCTTTAATTTTCTTTCTCATTCTTCAATTTCATGCTTGTTCTTCAATTTATGCATTTTGCCTTAGCTCTTAGATTTATTATTAGATATTGTGATTTGGCTATGGAATCAAGGTAAGTTACACACCAATATCGTAGATCGTGTCCTTGATCATTTTTATTTTGAGTATTTCATATGCTTTGTTTTGGTTTTTATTTTTATGCATAGTTTTATGTTGAATTCTAGATCTACTCTTCGTTTCTAGTTATTTCTCGTAAAGTTCTTAACTTTCATGTCAACTTTTGTTGCTCTTTCCATTGATGCTTTTTATTTTTGTTAATTTGCATTTTTGAAATTTCATGATCATGCATGCATAGTAGTACTTTAGGCTTTCATTCTTGTACCTTGTTGTTTCCTTGCTTTTTATTGCTTATTTAAATTATTTCTTTAAATTTCCATTGGGCATACGCATGAGGCATACGAAATACTTGCATTTACTTTCATAGTTAGTCATAGTTTCATGTAATTTCGTTTATTATCGTTTTCCTTTAATTCCACAAAGCTTAAAACACATTGATCACTACAAATAACCAAATTCCGATAATACCAATCTATGAACCCCTTATATTTTCATCACAACTAATAACCTACAAACAAAATGGTGCTGTTGTGACTCAGCTTGATTAAGTTTTTCGATTAGCTTGTAATTTCTTCGAGTTTTTTAGCTTTCTTTTGTATTTGACGTTTTTATTGAGTGTATGCAAGGTCTTCGAACACTTGGGAACGATTTGACTCCTTATATTTCAAATACCGATCGATTAAGGCGTTTACGATGTCCCTTTCCTACTACTCTAGACATGGCACATAATCTTCCAAACACCGATCCATTTCTCAATCCTACCGAGGAGTCTCCATGGGCCCGTGATCCTCAAAGCTCTATTGATTCCGAGCCTGTTGTTCATGTTAAGCTATACTCCATGGTTGACAAGCCTGGGCCTTCGAATTCCAACCCAACGAGCCTTCCTGACCATGCTCTAGGAAATCAAGGGAGTGGTTTCACCACTCATGGACATGCCATGGACCTACACCAATGTACCACACCCCTACCTAACCTTTCTAATGCTTTCATTTATAATACTTATGGCAATGAAAGTTATATTCCTAACATGGGAGGTCATGGTGCAAACCATGTTGGGAATGGGATGAGTTTTAATGGTTTTGGTAACGTGGGAGGGCATGGTGCAAAGCACGTTTCCAATGATGCTATCGACAATGGTCAACCCAACGTGGGAGGGCATGGTGCAAACCATGTTGGGTGTGGTGTTTTCGTTGGTATGAATGGTTCATATGGAGGTTATGGTGCTCCTAATCTCTTTCTGAATATGCAAACTCCAAATTTCGGTCCGTATGGAGGTTGTGGTGCTCCTAATCAATTTCTGAACATGCAAAATACGAATCCCGGCGCGTATGGAGTCCCTCCCGCTTATAATATCAATCATGCTCCGAATGTGAATTTATATGGTAATTGTGGTGGTCTCGGTTATGTGTGCTGATAATAATGTTCACGAGGGCACTCCCGATCTGTATTTTGGGGTATGAGCCCTAATGCCCAAAATGCCCCTCCCGTACTTGCTATGAAGGAAGTTAGCAAAGCCTTCGTTGGGGCGACCATTTCGTCTTGTGTATATCTTCCTCCCGAGGTTATGGCTATTGATATCTATTCGCTGGATATTACTCGGCTTCCGATTTTTCACGGGTTATCTAAAGAGGATCCTTTTCAATTCCTACGGCAATTTTCATGGCAAGTATCGAGTTTTCACCGCCCAAATATGATGATTTTAGAGCATCTTCAACTCCGTTATTTTTCATATGCTCTCTAAGATAAGGCATTGTCGTGGATTATGGGTATCCCTCCTAATTCAATTTATACATGGGACGAGCTTTCGGCAACATTCTTAGATCATTACTATTCTGCGGAAAAGACGGTTGAGATAATGATCAAGATTATTTCGTTTAAACAACTGAAGAATGAGCCATTTCACTCAGCTTGGGCTCGTTTCCAAGATCTTCTCATGAGTTTCCCACATCATCGTATGCCAAAGGAACTTTTAATCCAAAGCTTCTATGAGGCGTTGGACCCACAATTCTAATAAATGGTGGATACGTCGGCCGAGGGTAATATAAAAGAACAACCTCCTCAAGTGGTTCTCAAAATTTTCACCACTCTTGCCAAAAACTCTCAACAAAAGTCTTCTCAGGCGTTGTATTCTAATGAAATGAAGTTAATGAAGCTTCTTCCCCTACAAAGCTTGAGATGGAAAAGAAATTCGCGGCTTTGGAGGCTCAAATCACTAAGTTGTCTAACCCAAGCCTGGATCCCCCCTGTGCGTCGTGTGGAATAATTGGTCATGATACATTTTATTGTCCTTCAAATCCTTCATTTTATATGCCAATGCCTCAATTAGAAGAAGTTTGTAGGGTTCAAGGGTATCAAGCGGGACTCAATGTTGCTAAACTGCCTTTTGCTCGTCCACCGAATTACAATCCTCTGTATCATTCTAGAATCGTATGCACCCGAATTCTAGCTATGCGAATTCAAATGAGGGTGTTAATCCTCCCGTGGGTCCGTCTCGTCCGCCTATACCGGTGTGCACTCCTACTCCACCTTCCAATCCAAATCTCTTGGCCATTATGCAATAATTGCAATCATTGTCCATTTCGGTGGCTTCGTTCGATGCTTGGTTCAATGCTCTTGATGCCATAACAAATGGGTTAAACACTAGAATGAGGCAATTGGCAAGTGTGAATATGTTAATAAAAGCGAATGAGATGGGAGAATTGCCAAGCCAACCTTCGCAAGCTCATGAGGTTATGGTCCTTAGAAGTGATGGGGTGGTTGATAATAAGGTTGTCCCGCCGTCCAAGGAAGAGGTGGTTTCTATCCCGAGTGTTCTTACTCTTCCCGTTTCTACTCACTTGGGTCCCACTTCGGCAAAGGAACTTTCTGATGGCTTTCACAAATCTTTGAATCCCTATAAAACACCTACCTCTAACACCCCCATGCCATATACATCCCGGCTACAAATTGTTACGAAGGACGACCAATTTCAAAAGCTCCATGATCTATTATCCGACGTATTAGACGCCATAAATTTTCCCAAGGAGGTTTCTTCCAAAACGCTTGAGAGAGCTATAAATGAGATAGTTTATCCATCCAAGGAAGCAAATGTGGTTTGTGACCCTTCTCACGACCTTTCAGAAGGTAGATCCCGGTTCGTTTTTTATTGACTTCAAACTCAGGAATGGGGAAATCACTACGAGCATTCTTGATTCCGGGGCGTGTGTTAATTTGTTGTCATTTTCGATATACGAACAATTGGAACTTCTTCCTTTACAAGAGACACGCATTTGCTTACAATTGGCCAATCGGTCAATTAGACACCCAAAGGGGGTAGTCAAGGATGTTCTTGTTCAAGTCGGGGGGATTGTGGTTCCGGTAGATTAGTGGTGTTGGATGTGGGCATGGTGAAGAATGATGGATCCGACCACACTATCTTTCTAGGCCACCCGTTCATGGCTACAACTCAATGTTTGATCGACGTTGGGAAGAAAAATCTCACGTTGTCCGTAGCGGGTGACACGGTCACGTTTTCTATGCTAACTTGTCATCGATTCCATAAAGCGCCTTGTATGCGGATTGCTTACATATTGACGTGATTCACGAGTTTGGTAACCAAGTTTCTAAGGAGGAGGAAAGAAACGAGGAGGAGTTTGACCCGGGAGCTTGTGTTGATGGTTGTTATGAGGTAAATGATCTCCTTGTTCGTAACAACGATTCGATTGGGTTTCTATGTGCTAAGGGATTGCGTAAGAAGGAGTTTATATTTTTCATTGAGCGTAACGATGAAATTTTGGCGGGGGAGGTGGAGATTGTTAATGATGGGTTTGAAATGAAACCCATTGAAAAACTCAAAGATTATCTTGAGGAGAGCGAACCGGTTATTATCTTCACCAATTTGAATCAAGATGAAGAGGAGGTCGGGCATGAGAGAATGTATTGAGTGGAGGAGTTAGACGAGTTTCGGAACATTCATTGTGAAAATGCCAACTTCTACAAGGAAATAGCAAAACGAATCCATGGAGAAAGGATGGGCCCAAAATATCTTGAGTTTAGTATGCCCATCTTGCTTTACAATGCCGGTTTGACCTTATATCCCGGAAAGTCAAAAACTAAGTGGATAGGGCCGTATACGATTGAAGATGTCAATCCGAATGGGGCGGTGACCTTCATCGATACTAAAATGCATGAACGAGTCCAAGCAGATGGCCATCGGGTCAAGCCTTATCGTCAAGGCTTTCTCTATCCATCATAATCAAGAAGGGAGTTCGTCAAGCTAATGACGTAAAAGAAGCGCTTCTTGGGTGGCAACCCAAGTTCTTTTCGTTTATTTATTTTATTTTTACATTTCTTTCTTTCCTTGCTTTCTTATTATATAAAAGAAATTCCAAAAATATTCAAAAAATTAAAAAATTAAAAAAAAAAAATTGTGTTGTCTTTTTGTTCTTTTTAGCCCTTGTTTTTTTTTTTTTTTGGTTCATGTGCATATATTCTTGTGATTTTGATTTTGTGTGATTTTCTTTTATAGCGTTTGGTTTTCCGACTCCAACCTTGGTTGATTTGATAAGATAGTAGCATGCATGGAGCCGGGAGAAACAAGCCATGCTCAATTTTCGCTTGGATTGCTTGGATGCTTAAGTGGACCCCACCGATCTTAACTCAAACTCACTCGGTTAAGGAAGCTAGTATCTCACCATCCTTTTACTTGATTTTCGTTAAAATGCAATAAGGTCATTACATGGTGTAAGTGTGGGGTGGGTAAGTGGTTAGGGTCCGGATTTTAAAAAGCATGATTTGTCTTTCTTAACTCGAGCCTTGGCGAAGAGACGCATTCTTGGCGGAGTGACGCTTACTAATTGAGCATTTATATGGTCAAGTTGTTTTTGTGTCTTGTGTGTGTTTATTACATAGTTGAGCAATCTCCACATGCTTAGAAGTTTGAATAGTTTACTTGTCAGGTTTTTACATGTTTATGCCCTCTTGTGTGAGGAGTTGAATTTTTGCGCTTCGCCAAAAACCCGCTTATATATATAATTAACATTTACTCGCGAAAAGATTGATAAAATATAAAAGAACTTTTGATTTTGTTTCCAAAACTCGGTACAAACTATTGAGTATCCTTGTGTGAATTATCGGTTTTGCTTGCATTTTTATGGAAATTGCATTGAGGAGGCTTGATTTTGCTCGTACATGATTGAATTTGGAAATAACCTCAAGGCACATATATCACCCTTATTCCGGCCATATATAAATATATAAGCTACTTAAAAATCCCAAACGAGCCCCCTTGCGCCTATGCCCCATTTCTTGTTAGTCGAGCTCAATTTTGGCTCTTGTATCTTCATATATTGTGAGGCGAGAGTGTATATTATTAGTTAACTAGAAATGTGTGGGAAATAAATTGTGCGTTTCGGGTTTTGAATTTCTTATTTATAAAGAAAAAAAAGGAGAAGAACAAATAAACTCCAACAAAAATCACGAAAAGTGATAAATCGTGCGTTCAAGTAAAAAGCCTAATGTTTAGAAAGGCTAAGTTTATTAAAAAGAAGCGAATTCAAAAAGCTTCTAAGTGTTGTGAAATAAAGTCTCAAAAGTGTGTGAGTATACGAAAGGGTTTCAAATGAAAGTTTGGTAATTTGGGAAGGGTGAAGCGATTATAAGCTTCGAGTTCTAGAAGTTAGGGTTTTGTGTGTTATTGATCACGTTTGATCGTGTGTTAGTCACTATATCCATATATTCAATACCTTACCAAAGAGCTAACATTATAACCCAAAATAAAGATCTCTTTCGATTCTTGTTTGGTTATGTACAATGGGTGATTTTGAGTTTCATATTTGTGAAATCTTGACAAGGTGTATGCATTGTCCGACTTGAGTGTATACACGTTCCATATAAAGAAACACTTGAGCGAATTGAGCGAACACCCTCAAAGTTCCATTTGACAGGAAGTCATCAATTTGGTTTTCATTTGAGAAAGAGTAATACGAGCAATTTTTGACGATAACGAGTTTATGTTGATACTTTCATCATATTAATTAGGATAAGCACAAGGATTTATTTTTTTTGCATAATGTTCATTGCATGTACATTCTCTATTCTTTTCGTTGATCGAGGACGAACAAATCGATAACTGTGGGGTGGTTGTTTTGCATGTAATTGTGGTGTTTTTCTCGTGTTTTTAATTAGGATTTTGAGTTGTTTTTAGTGGTTTCGATTCGAGTTTGTTAAGTTATTAGGTTATTTTTATTTTTTTGTTGTTTTCATGTTTCCTTTTGATTCTACACTTAATTTAGTTAAAGTGATTTCAATAAATTTGAGGTTTAGTGTAATTCCTGGTTTTTTATGATCAAAATTCCTATTTTCATAGGTAAAGGCATTAAGGACCATAATTCAAGCCAAGTCGTGCCAAGATGTGACAAAACCGGTGCCACGAGCAAGTTTCTCAATGGCTAAACATTTTGGAATGATAGCCAAGGCATGCCAGGCGAATCCGAATCACGTGCCAGGCGCCTTGGCACACGCTAGCGCACGCCAATACTGACGCCACGCCTCGTCACCTAGCCACGCCTAAAATCGAGCCAAACCTCGCGAAGCGATGCCAAGTAGCGCCAAACCTCACGCCAAAGTGTATGTTCGGGTAAACCCTTGGTCAAACCCAAAAACAAGCCTTTAAGGCTAATTTGACCCATTTAACCACAATTAAACGTAGTATAAATAGAACCCAACTCTCATTTGGGAGGATATCTCTCACTCTCCCAACTCTTGCATGATCAGTTTAGAATTAATTTTTCTCTCTAGTTCTTAGATTTAAATTCAAGTTTTTCCTTGGGTTTGTAAGCTCAATAAAGAATTCAAGTCATCACTTGGATTTTAATTTGGATTGCAATTTCATTCAAGTTCATTATTCATTTCCTTAAGAGAAAAATATTTTTTACCTCCTGAATTATGATCATTTTGACAGTTTGATTAGAGTAGATTTGTCCTTATTTTTATTAGCTTTTTAGTTCGTTTTTATATTTGTTTTTGGTATATGTTGGACGATTTAAGCTTAATCTCGTATTTTTATAGTTCCAGCTTATTTTACCCCACTTTGATCGTAATTAATGCAAGTAGGTGATATTTCGTTGTTTTTCACCTTACAGCTAAGTAACCGGAAGAGTTTAACGCGTAATAGATGAGGTTCGATGTTCAAGAAGTGAAGAACAAGCTTTCCAGTGAAACGAGTAACAAAAGATCGAGAATTGGAGACAGACGCGCAGTCGCGTCGACTGACGCGACCGTCGACGCACCATCGATGTGAGCCATGCCAGCGAGTCATGACCGCYTCAGTCGATGCTCCGTCGACGCAACGTCGATGCTACTTGCTGAAGCGTCGATGTCGACGCACCACTGTCGACGCACTGCCGACGCAACTTGCTGATGCGTCGATGTCGACYCACACCGTCGARGCTCCTGCCCAGCCGACACGCACACCTGCCGACCAAYTCTGCRGAGCAACGGCACGCGTCAGTCGACGCTCCGTCGARGCACCGTCGACYCGACGGCCCAGAATTCGGATTTTAGGGTTTCTTATGCGCCAAGTCATGKAAAATCTATATAAACCCTCTATATTTCMMATTTTAAAGGGAAGACACGACCTCTTAGGGTACTTTAGKTTATAATAACAATAATCCCACATCTCATAACGAGATTTGAAGACGGAGATCAAGYATRMAAGAACAACGCGTCCAAAACGTCGAATTCYAGTTCGGGATTCATTKTTCGCCCAAGATCAACGTTCAACCTCCGGAATAGCTGGAGCTTTTTACTGCTTTTCGTAGTTACAATAAGTTCTCTAAACTCTTAGTTAATTTAGTAGTTAATTTWTAGTTTAATTATTAGTTTAATTCTTAGTTAATGCTAGAACWAGTTTAATTAGTTTAATCTTTTATGCTTYTTATTGGATATTGGTTAATTTAGTTGATTTATGCGATTGATTTATGCTTASTTATTCGTTAATCTTAGATTCTTATGATTCGTTGCTTAGTGGTAATTMCTTATGCTCATGCTCTTAGARTCGTTAATTAGTTTTGATCTATGGTTGCGTATTATTGATAGATTAATTATTGCTCGTAGTTGATAATTTAGTTAGAATAATTAGTTTAAATAGATTTAGTTTAATTATTGCTTTAGTTATAATGATCGAATCAATCTATTCAAACCCCCAACTGTATATGTATGTTATTCGTAATTGAGAAAAACATTCGAAAGACCGAACAGTTGTTTCCTCGAGAGATACGACTCGAGTCAAACTCATCACCCTACAGTTACCTCGTACACTTGCGAGCAAACTGACGTGATTTTAAATTACTTATTAAAACGGGGTGCACAAAAGTTTGAGTCAAAAATTTGGCGCCGTTGCCGGGGAAGCAACGAGTAGGAATTAAGGATGTTTTTCATTTTATTTTATATTTCGTCGTTATTTGTATAATTGCACTTGGTTTGGATTTTTTCCACTTGGTACATTGATGCATTGTTGAGTGTATGCAAGGTAGACGATCACTTCGACGCGATCTTGCACCATTCTTTGACAACATTCACCGTTCAAATCCACCGAGACCAAGACCCGAGGACAATTCCTCAACAGCAACTGATTTCGCTTGTGATCAAGTTTCCGACATTATGTTAGAAGCACATTCAGTTCAAAACGGCGATTCACCACCAAGATCACCACCACGCCCCATTCGAGCTGAGCATGGTAATGATCCTAACAAATCGCATTCTTCTAGACGTGACGAAAGGAGAAACGAAGGAGTCAACCAGCACCACAATATAGTCAATCACCCACTCAACATGGAGAATTTCAGGCAAAACGAAGAGATGAACGACAATGTCATGTGTCAGCACAACGTCGAGAACATGGCATTTAGGAACGAGGATGTTTTGCAGCAAAATGCCTATATGAATAATCAAAGGCACGTGAATGATTGGTTGGAGAATCAAGATCATGGTTATGAGCAAAATAACTTCGGAAGGAGATACGAGCGCGAGCACCATTACGCGCATGACGACCACTATGAGAGAGCTAATGACCGAGTTAGGGAACCAAGGGGAGATCGAGCGCCTCGACAACGAGATTTGGCACGCCCGAAGGTTGTGCTTTATGGGTCTGCTATTGTTCTTGGCCCGACTGCAAGGGAAGTAGAGATTAAACCGCATCAAATTAATTTACTTCTGACTTTTCACGGAAATGCCCACGAAGACCCTTTAGCGTTTTTGAACTACTTTATCAATGAAGTAGGCAGGTTTGTAGGTCATGGCCTAAACCGGGAGGAGATGCAAATGATTTGTTTCCCCTATAGCATGAAAGACAAGGCGAAGACGTGGTTACTGTCCTTAGAACCAAGATCATTGACTGATTGGGAGATGATAAGCGAGAAGTTCCTGAATCAATACTATTCGTCACAAACAACGGGGCAAATTCGGAGGCAGATTGCTAACTTCGAACAAGTGGAGGGAGAATTATTTCATGAAATATGGGAGCATTACAAATCACTTTTACAAGCATGCCCCCATCATAGCTATTCCCCCGAGATAATTAATCAGTTTTTCTTTGATGGCTTGTCGCCCATGGGGAAAAGCCAAGTTGAAATAGCAGCAGGAGGAGATTTTGGCGATTTAACGGCCCGCGAGGCAAAACGAGTATTAGAGAAACTGAGTGAAAAATCTAGAGAAACCAACTCTCGGCCTCGTAACTTGAAAGTAAATGAAGTTTCCACCATCGAGACATATAAAGAAGAAGGAGTTAAGGTTTTGGTGAGAGATGGTCAAACGATCAAGGAGATGATTAGGGAAGTACTTAATGAAGAATTAGAAGCAACGAGAGCCCAGTGAACAAGTCAAGTTTCTTTGAAGCAGACTAATGCGATGTGTCACCAATGCGGATCCCCTGAACATTTAGCCGGTATGTGCCCGTTCAACAACGAACAACGAGGAGACGTCAATGCCATCCAGCACTATTCGAATCAATAACATTCGGGGCAGAGACCACCGCACATGCAAACACCTACTACAGTTCAGTCGACTGATCAACTTTTAGTCTGGCAACAAAACTAAGTTGCCGACACTATTCGGAACCGAGATGGCCTCACACATGTTCAGGAGGAAATGAAGGGAGTTCGAGATGATATGAAAGAATTGAGAACGATGATGACTGAAATGGCCAAAAGCACTCTTGAAAATTCGTCGGGACTAAGAAGATTGGAGTTAATGGTAGGACAATTGGCAACTGACATGGCATCATTGAAGAAGGAGAAAAATACTCTTCCAAGCCAAACAGAACAAGCCTCGGCTATTCATGTGCTGAGAAGCGGGAAAGAAGTGGATAACCGCATCGAGCTAGGAAAGGAGGAAGACAAGAAAGAGACCGAAACCCAACCTCCGGGAGCAGTGAAGAAAAAGAGATCGACGACAACTGAAGACCCCACCGATTCTTTAAATGCGCCTAAGAAGTTGACCATTTATGATCACGTTCCCTTCCCAAGTCGCCTACGTCCGGCCAAGGAGAATAAGAGATTCATGGAGCTATATAATTTATTGAATAATGTCAATATTAACCTCCCCCTGATAGAGGTGATGAAGACAATGCCGGCATTTGTGAAGTTTTTCAAAGATCTAGCATCAAAGGAAAGGCGTTTGGCTACAAATCAGCCTGTAGCTTTGATAAGAGAAGTTGGAGATATGTTTAAGCAACCATTGCAATCTAAAGAGAAGGATCCCGGGAGTTTTTGCATAACTATTTCTCTCGGGAATGGACAAACGGCAAGAGGGATGCTCGATCTTGGGGCTAGCATAAATTTGATGCCCCATTCGATTTACAAGGAATTTGGCCTAGGACCGCTAAAGCCAACCACGATGAAATTACAATTGGCGGATAGAACGATAAGGCTACCTTTGGGGATTGTGGAGGATGTCTTAGTACAAGTAGACAAGCTAGTGGTTCCGGTCGATTTTGTCATTATGGATGTTGGTGACATACAAAGCGAGAACCGAGAACACACCATTTTGTTAGGATGTCCGTTCATGTCTACAACGCGTACGGTGATCGATGTAAACGAGGGGAGGGTGACTATGTCCGTATTGGGCGAAACAGTGACGTTTCTACTTCAAGATTTTCACAAGAGTCCTGCATCGTCTGTTAAGAGCGATTGTTCTACTATTGATTTAGTAGATTCTTGCGCGAATGAGATTTTGAGCATCGGCACGATTGAAGAGTTTGATAAAGTAGAGGCATTTGATGATGGATTGCCCGTGCGGTTTAACGTACCTTAAAACGAGCCAAAAGTGGAGTTGAGACCACAACAAGATCGTTCGAAGTTTGAGCCGAGAGAAAATACGAGGCCACCACATATTCTTTCAAGATGTGTTTCCCTCGACCCCTACAAGAATTTTAAACGTACGAAGAAAAAGGGCGAGGTTAATAGCAAGGATTGGACAAAGAAGAAGAAGAAGTCCAATGAACTTTTTAACGAGAAGTTCAAGGTTGGTCAACTAGTGCTGTATAATTTCGATCGTAAGTTTGATCCTACCAATTTTGAAGTTGCATGGAGTGGACTGTTTTTAATAAGGGAGATGGATGAGTATGGAGTTGCCACTATTTACGATGAGACTGCAAAGACGGGATTCCAAGTCCACAAGTATCGACTTAGGCCTTATTACGAGAAATGTATGAGGAGTCGAGATAGGAGCAAGAAGGAGTTCGTGGACCCACCACGAGCTAGAAATTAATCGAGCAATTGCGTCGAGCATATGATGTTAAATGTTGCGCTTCTTGGGAGGCAACCCAAGCGTTGGTTAGTTTTTGTTTTATTTTCTTTATTTTTCTTTTATTTTATTTTTGTCTTTTTATATTGTGTCAATTGCCGTGGTACGTTTATATGTGTGTTGATGTGCAGAAAATATGATAAATCGCTTATTCTGGACAACGGTTATATAGCGGAAGCTTGCTACCGCAAGGCCTTACCGCTAGTTCCACTCGAGGCGTTAACGATGACGATCAACCACTGAACCTACCACCTACCGCAGCAATCATGGATTACGATGACTTCGTTGATCGAGGTCGCAATCCGAACCAAGTTAGCCGCAGTCCGGAAACCTTTTGATGAGCTACAACCCAGCCATTTACGACGTTGGCCGCAATCCAGCTGTTTCAAATCCAAAAAGACGTGCCACCGGGCACTTGCGCGTCGCAATTGATCACAATCGTGTTTTATTTATTTGTTTGTTTTTGTTTATAGGTTTGTTTGGGACAATCTAGTCACGCGATCTAAGACGAAGGATAATTGCACATGCGTTTTTAGAGTGACTCGGCCATCGAATTTTCAGGGATGTTTTCTTATCTCCCTTACTCTTATTTTATTTAATATTTATGACAATCAGGAGATTTCCATGTTTTTAGGGAGGGGGGTGGTTGAGTATGGTTAGTGCAATATGATGTCTTTTGTTTTGAAATGCATGTTTTTGATGTGATTGATCGCTATTTCTACGCTTATTTGTGTTTGTATGGCATGCCTGTCGAAGTTGACTATGTATGATCATTTGTTTTCGTCTTTGGGCGTGCATAAGTGCATAAATTTTTCAAAATTATTATTTATATATAGTAAAATGGTACTTGAACGCAACTGATTTCACAAAACCTTAAAAGCAGCGTCATTTCAAAAATTTTCATGCAAAAAGCCAGTAAGAAGCCTGAGTGTTTATCATCATTGCATGTACGTGAATAAGTTTCAGTTTTGATATCTCTTTGAAACCGCTCTGTATAGTCGACTTTGAAAATGAGGTTAAGGCACATAAAAAACCCTATTCCGGCCATATTCATAAATTTTAACCACTATAAATTCCGAATGAGCCAATCATAGCCAAATATCCATGCCTATAGCCTTGAGTGTTGTTGAGACGACCCCTACAACCCATTAAAAGCGTGGGGTAGGAGTTCGTATTTTTATTGGTTATTTAAGTCTTGGAAATTTTTTATTAGGAATTTATTATTTTTGTAATTAAGGATCACCATCCGAAAAATAAAAAAAGAAAAAAAAATTATTATTAATACCCCATAAAAAATAATATTAATAAAGGGGGAAATAAAAATAATAATAGGATGGTGTATAGTTTTGAATAACTGCCTACGCGCTTGTAAAGGCTTGAGTCTAATTGTTTATTTTATGAAGCCTAATGTTTAGAAGGCAAGAGTTGTGTAAGAAGCATGCTATAAGCTTCAATTGTACTTAAGTGGGTTGAGCTTTCAGTCGGTTTTATTGTTTGCGAGTTGGGAAATAGCCTATATTTTAAGGCTACGATTATGAGAGTTTAGTGAGGTTTTTATTTTTGAGCGAGGTGAAGCAATTTGCTTCTCGATTAGATTAGGTTGAGTGAGCGATTAGCCACACGACTTATATATTCCACACCCGTCCAAAGAGCCTTACACTACAACCCGTAAAGACCTTTTCTGATTCTTAGTTTTGATAGCACACTTAATTTGCGTTTGAAAAGAGATTGATTTTCTGTGCTTATTTATTGTGCTTGTAATTGTATGATTTGAGAGTATACACGTCCCATGAAGAAAATACTTGAGTGCTTTTGAGCGTACTTATATATATTATCCTTCGCGAGGAAGCATGATTTTATTTTGAAGCAACAATGTAATAATGGTCAAGTGTTTGACGTTGCGTGACTTGTACCTATATTTTCAAAATTATCTATGTAACAACGCACGACTCTTTGCTTGAACTGATTTTTATTCTAGTTATACTTTGAAATCATCGTTTGTTCGAGGACGAACAAACCAATAAAGCGTCGGGTAGTTGATTAGAGTAGATTTGTCCTTATTTTTATTAGCTTTTTAGTTCGTTTTTATATTTGTTTTTGGTATAAGTTGGACGATTTAAGCTTAATCTCGTATTTTTATAGTTCCAGCTTATTTTACCGCACTTTGATCGTAATTAATGCAAGTAGGTGATATTTCGTTGTTTTTCACCTTACAGCTAAGTAACCGGAAGAGTTTAACGCGTAATAGATGAGGTTCGATGTTCAAGAAGTGAAGAACAAGCTTTCCAGTGAAACGAGTAGCAAAAGATCGAGAATTGGAGACAGACGCGCAGTCGCGTCGACTGACGCGACCGTCGACGCACCATCGATGTGAGCCATGCCAGCGAGTCATGACCGCYTCAGTCGATGCTCCGTCGACGCAACGTCGATGCTACTTGCTGAAGCGTCGATGTCGACGCACCACTGTCGACGCACTGCCGACGCAACTTGCTGATGCGTCGATGTCGACGCACACCGTCGATGCTCCTGCCCAGCCGACACGCACACCTGCCGACCAAGTCTGCTGAGCAACGGCACGCGTCAGTCGACGCTCCGTCGATGCACCGTCGACACGACGGCCCAGAATTCGGATTTTAGGGTTTCTTATGCGCCAAGTCATGCAAAATCTATATAAACCCTCTATATTTCGGATTTTAAAGGGAAGACACGACCTCTTAGGGTACTTTAGATTATAATAACAATAATCCCACATCTCATAACGAGATTTGAAGACGGAGATCAAGGATCTAAGAACAACGCGTCCAAAACGTCGAATTCGAGTTCGGGATTCATTATTCGCCCAAGATCAACGTTCAACCTCCGGAATAGCTGGAGCTTTTTACTGCTTTTCGTAGTTACAATAAGTTCTCTAAACTCTTAGTTAATTTAGTAGTTAATTTATAGTTTAATTGTTAGTTTAATTCTTAGTTAATGCTAGAACAAGTTTAATTAGTTTAATCTTTTATGCTTGTTATTGGATATTGGTTAATTTAGTTGATTTATGCGATTGATTTATGCTTACTTATTCGTTAATCTTAGATTCTTATGATTCGTTGCTTAGTGGTAATTGCTTATGCTCATGCTCTTAGATTCGTTAATTAGTTTTGATCTATGGTTGCGTATTATTGATAGATTAATTATTGCTCGTAGTTGATAATTTAGTTAGAATAATTAGTTTAAATAGATTTAGTTTAATTATTGCTTTAGTTATAATGATCGAATCAATCTATTCAAACCCCCAACTGTATATGTATGTTATTCGTAATTGAGAAAAACATTCGAAAGACCGAACAGTTGTTTCCTCGAGAGATACGACTCGAGTCAAACTCATCACCCTACAGTTACCTCGTACACTTGCGAGCAAACTGACGTGATTTTAAATTACTTATTAAAACGGGGTGCACAAAAGTTTGAGTCAAAAATTTGGCGCCGTTGCCGGGGAAGCAACGAGTAGGAATTAAGGATGTTTTTCATTTTATTTTATATTTCGTCGTTATTTGTATAATTGCACTTGGTTTGGATTTTTTCCACTTGGTACATTGATGCATTGTTGAGTGTATGCAAGGTAGACGATCACTTCGACGCGATCTTGCACCATTCTTTGACAACATTCACCGTTCAAATCCACCGAGACCAAGACCCGAGGACAATTCCTCAACAGCAACTGATTTCGCTTGTGATCAAGTTTCCGACATTATGTTAGAAGCACATTCAGTTCAAAACGGCGATTCACCACCAAGATCACCACCACGCCCCATTCGAGCTGAGCATGGTAATGATCCTAACAAATCGCATTCTTCTAGACGTGACGAAAGGAGAAACGAAGGAGTCAACCAGCACCACAATATAGTCAATCACCCACTCAACATGGAGAATTTCAGGCAAAACGAAGAGATGAACGACAATGTCATGTGTCAGCACAACGTCGAGAACATGGCATTTAGGAACGAGGATGTTTTGCAGCAAAATGCCTATATGAATAATCAAAGGCACGTGAATGATTGGTTGGAGAATCAAGATCATGGTTATGAGCAAAATAACTTCGGAAGGAGATACGAGCGCGAGCACCATTACGCGCATGACGACCACTATGAGAGAGCTAATGACCGAGTTAGGGAACCAAGGGGAGATCGAGCGCCTCGACAACGAGATTTGGCACGCCCGAAGGTTGTGCTTTATGGGTCTGCTATTG
>BMAC01000286.1:628063-652393 GCA_014905375.1 Phtheirospermum japonicum | reverse complement strand
TGCTTTTCGTAGTTACAATAAGTTCTCTAAACTCTTAGTTAATTTAGTAGTTAATTTATAGTTTAATTGTTAGTTTAATTCTTAGTTAATGCTAGAACAAGTTTAATTAGTTTAATCTTTTATGCTTGTTATTGGATATTGGTTAATTTAGTTGATTTATGCGATTGATTTATGCTTACTTATTCGTTAATCTTAGATTCTTATGATTCGTTGCTTAGTGGTAATTGCTTATGCTCATGCTCTTAGATTCGTTAATTAGTTTTGATCTATGGTTGCGTATTATTGATAGATTAATTATTGCTCGTAGTTGATAATTTAGTTAGAATAATTAGTTTAAATAGATTTAGTTTAATTATTGCTTTAGTTATAATGATCGAATCAATCTATTCAAACCCCCAACTGTATATGTGTGTTATTCGTAATTGAGAAAAACATTCAAAAGACCGAACAGTTGTTTCCTCGAGAGATACGACTCGAGTCAAACTCATCACCCTACAGTTACCTCGTACACTTGCGAGCAAACTGACGTGCTTTTAAATTACTTATTAAAATGGGGTGCACAAAAGTTTGAGTCACACTTTGCCTCCTAAACATTTTTTTCATGCAAATTACCTCCTAAACTATGCGAATTTTGCACTTAACCTCCTGAACTCCCATTTTTGGTGGAAATTTTAGCTGGATCTCACTTGTGCGACATGCACGCTAACATATAAGAGGTAAAATTGACTTTTCATCTCCTACTCATTACTCCCGCTCAAAATAATGGCACGTGAGCACTACGTAGGTTCCAAATCCTACGTGTATACATATATTAATGTGAACATTATCTTAACAGGTCACACGAGTGCTCACGCATCATTGTTTTGAGCGGGAGTAATGAGTAGGAGATGGAAAGTCAGTTTAACCCCTTATATATTAGCGTGCATGTCACACGAGTGAGATCCGGCTAGAATTTCGACAAAAAATGGGAGTTCAGGAGGTTAAGTGCAAAATTCGCACAGTTTAGGAGGTACTTTGCACGAAAAAAATGTTTAGGAGGTAAAGTGTCAAAATGGTCATAGTTCAGGAGGTAAAGAATATTTTTCTCTTTCCTTAATTCAAGTAAGCTTTCTTTATTTTTCTTTCTTGTTCTTAAATTTCATGCTTGTTCTTCAATTTATACATTTTGCCATAACTCTTAGATTTATTGTTAGATTTTGTGATTTGGATATGGAATCTAGGTGAGTGGTACACGAAGATCATAGATCGGGTCCTTAATCATTTTTATTTTGAGTATTTCATATGCTTTATTTTGGTTTTTATTTTCATGCATAGTTTTATGTTGAATTCTAGATCTATTCTTCATTTCTAGTTATTTCTCGTAATGTTTTTAACTTTCACGTCGACTCTTGTTCCTCTTTCCATTGATGCTTTTGATTTTTGTTAATTTGCATTTTTTAAATTTCATGATCATGCATGCATTGTAGTACTTTAGGTTTTCATGCTTGTACCTTGTTGTTCCTTGCTTTTTATTACTTATTTTCATTATTACTTGAAATTTCCATTGGGCATACGCACGAGGCATACGAAATACTTGCATAATTAGTCATAGTTTCATCTAATTTTGTTTATTTTGTTTTCCTTCAATTCCAAAAAGCTAAAAACACATATCACTACGAATAATCGAATTCCGATAATACTAAGCCATTAACCCCTTATATTTTCATCACCACTAAAAACCTACAAAACACTCCTTTACGAAAGTTATTCTATAGAATGTCTTCCAAACTGGCAACGGGCGACCCAGTTTGTATACCATATCTAGCTAAAAATTAAATCTCCAACTCAGACTTCTCCCCCCGCTACTCAATCACACTATTACTAGTGTCCGTTGGCAACAAAAATATATCATATATATCAAAATTTGTCACAGCAAACCTAACAGAAGTACTAACATCTTACTCGACCCGTTAAAATTCTCTACAAGCCACCTAACCAATGAATGTGAAACCTTTTTCACATAATTTAATTTCGTCAAACCCCCAACACCTATACTCTTAAGATCAGAAATTTGTACAAGATTAAAACATTGAACAAGCTTTGACAACGACAAAGGTCTTGATTGGGTTGAAAAGTCCTAATCATACCTAATATAAGAATATAAAAAAAAGTTTACATATCAGACTACGTAATACATTAACTATATTTACTAAATCCTAAAGAACATAATTTACAATTTAAACGAATCAGATACGTTATAAAACATAAGTATATTACCTTAACTTTTTCGAAAGCTTCTTTAAAGGGTCCCCAGCCCTTTTTGTAGACTTCAAAGAGCTACCTTCACTGGAAAATAAAAAACATAAGATATAAAAGTATCGAACAACATATAATACATTGGATAATTTTTATAATACTTTAAATGTGTTCTATAATACATAATACAAAACAGGAATTTTCTTAAAAAATACCAAAAAAAATATAGTTCTTTTACCTTTTCTCCTTCACAAAATCCTTCACTGATTCTGCCTTTTCTTTCACCTTTGATAAAGTAACACTCTTATCCCTCTTCTTCTTGACATTTCCTTCGTCATTTGACTTCTTTATGCGCTTCATAGGCACCAATTTTTCAAGCCCCTCGTCACCTACCCCAACAACCTTCTGAACAGTTTTTTCCGCAATATTCTTTACCCCTAACAAATCCTTCATCTTTTATTTAGATTTCTCCACAAAAAAATCACTATCTTTACGTGCTTCTACCAGCACCTCATCGACTTACCCCTGACCCTTCTCCACAGCCTTCTCCGGAACATTCTTCACAATAAAAATATTTCTCAACTTCCCTTTACCTTTCCCTACACAAGAATCCTCGTCTCCTAACCCCCGACCCTTCTCAACGGACTTTTCCAAAACATTCTTCAAAATCGCAACACATTCTTTCTCTACAACAACATCATTTTCCTTAGGTGCTTCCACTAGCACCTTGTCACCTGACCCCCAACACATTCTTTCACCCTGACATCTCCTTCACCTTCCCTTTATCTTTCTGTAAAACAAAATCAACGTTCTTATGTTCTTTCAGTCGATTAACATTTAACATTAGCAGGTCCTCACGATCTGATGAAATTCTGGTTGTCTTATGCACGTCAGCAAACATTTTCTTCGATTTTGGTGGATATGACGATCTCGTTGCTCTCTGTTTTTTCATTAACTAATAGAATAACAAAGAAACACAAAAAAGACATATCAAAATATAATAGATAAAATTATAAGACTACATGTAGTTCTGTAATACTTTAAATGTATTTTATAATACATAATGTGAAACAGGAAAGTTCAAAATACCAAACAAAAATATAATACTTTAAGCTTATTATTTGATACTTTAGATGTGTTTTGTGATACATTAAACATGTTCTGTGATACTTTTAAGACTTTTTGTGATACTTTCAAAAAAAACCTAAACCTAGTTTTAAATCTCATAAAGCACACATGATAAATAAAAATCAATCGAATAGAAAATCAATCGAACAGAAATAAGTAAAAAAAATTAAATCATATATACAAAATACAGAAAATGAGTAAGTGTATGTATTCAAGGATTTAAACACAGAAAATCTACATAAAAAATGAAAGAAATCCAGAAAATTACCTTCAATATTCAAAGCCCTAAAAAAGACAGCAGGTTAGTGCAGGTTTCAGCTTCGAAATTCGCCGGCTATCGGTTTAAAATTTGTTCTCAAACTTACTTCAAAGTTGGATTTGCTCGGATTTGCTGCGGATTTTGGCTTGAAACTTGGAAGAATTCGTATGAAAGATTTTCAATTGAAACCCGAAATAATTCGTTTGATGGTTTTGGAAAGAAACTCGAAAATATTCTTGCAAAAAACTTAAAAACCGAAAGAATTTTTGCTAGAAACTCGGAAAGATGTTGACAACAAACTCAAAATTCGAAAGGATTTTGGCTAGAACGAAAGAGTGGCGTCTTGAAAAAGAAAGGTGGCGAAGAACCATTGAATGCTTCAACTCGGCCACTGAAGAAGGTTTTTCGATCAAGTTTTGAATGACTTTCTAGGATCCCCTTTTTCTATTTTATTTTTGATTTCTAGACCGCGGTTTAAGAATCTAGGAAAGCACTTACTCTAAACCTTCCTTTCTACTGGGTGAACAAAGTATGGGTGGGTAAGTTAATTTCTTGGTTGGTTTATTCTGGATGAATACAGATGAGTGGGCAAGGGTCAACTGGATTCAAATATGCAAACAGTAAAATGTGGTATGTGGTCTCATTGGGTGAGACTGGTTACTTTTGTGGTACATGTCAGTAATATTCTATCGATTTTGAGTTAGCTAATCATTTTCAGACATTCCAAAATATAACTTTATCTCCTACATGGAATATTTACTTGCATATGAGAAACATAACCTTATATCATCTAGTCAAGAAACTGAAAAAAACAAACAAAAAAAAAGAGAATGATTTGTTATAGTTTAAATACTGAAATATACTATATTGCTATTTTTTGACAATTGATGTGGCCGGACACATGGTAAGCAGAATTATTGTAAGGGATAATTCCCATATAGTATACTTAGATCATACTCAATTCCCAAATAGTCCTTTAACATTATTCCTTCCCATTTAATCCAAAATCTTCCCATTAAATCAAAATTATAATATAAAATGTCAAAAATACCCCACCACTCAAAAATATTAAATTATAATTGGATTTAACCTATTTCTTCTCCAAACCACCTCCATACTTCTGCACCCCAGACCCCACAAATCTCGACACCACCCGCCGCTCCCTCCGCCTCACATCCTCCACACGACGACCCATCAGCGCGACGGCGCCGAGCGGCCGCCGCTCCCTCCGCCTCACATCCTCCACACGACGGCCCATCAGCACGACGGCGCCAAGCGGCCGCCGCTCCCTCCGCCTCACATCCTCGACACGACGGCCCATCAGCGCGACGGCGCCGAGCGACAGCGGGTGAGTGATGATTCCGACGATGGCGATACGTGATACGCGAGACGTCGTTGGCGAATTGAGTTTTTTTCTCGGTGAGTGGATTTTCGAAATTGTTGGTGCCACTTTTCGAAATTGTTGGTTTTCGATATACTTACAGTTTGGCAATCTCCATCCCAAAGGATGGAGGGGCGACGGGCGGCCGGGAGTGCCGGCACGTCTCGGCAGCGACGTTAAGCCTACGAGCAGAGAGCCTTACTGAAGTGGGATTGTCAAATTGTTTCTAAGGCATGTTCRTAAGTACATGAGGCAACTCTCCACCAAGTTTGGTGACATTCCGAGTCCGTTTGGGTAAGGAAATAAATAGGCGAAGACAGGCAGTCGTCCTGCGTACGGGCAGGGCGGAGATGGCGTGAGCAGAGGGCCTTAGACTTGAATATTTGTGAAGATGTTCGGATGAGGACTTCTTGGGAGTTTTAGTATGATCTCCACCAAGTTTCACGTCTAGACGGTTCCGTTTGAGTGGCGAACACAATGAATGTTTGAGAAGTGGCAGTGCAGTGGCATTGTCGTAATTTCAGAATATTGCGAAGGRAATTCCTCATTCATGAGAAGTTGGATGGGGCTGAAACTTTGTGGAGTTGTGAAAGAAGGTGTAAGCTACTCTACGTTTCAAGCGGATATCGATTTGGAGTTCGGACGAGGAAGTAGTTTTGATAAGTAGTTTTGTATAAGTAGTTTGGATAATTACAAACTACTCTGRCGTTTTATAATTACAAACTGTTAAGTAGTTTGAAATTATGTGTTATGTATTCTGAATTTTGAATTAGTAGTTTGGAATATGTATCTTATGAAATTACTTAATGTAGTATTAAATTTCTCAATGTAGTATGTTTATTTTCTATGTAGTTTGGAACTTGACCGATCAATTACATGATATAGTTTTGAAATTTAATCGAGTAGTTCTGAATTTCTCGAGTAGGTTTGAAATTTACACGAATAATTCTGAATTTAAACGAGTAGTTCTGAATTTTTGAAGAATAGTTTTGAAATTTACATGAGTAGTTCTGAATTTACATGAGTAATTCTGAAATTTACATGAGTAGTTCTGAATTTACATGAGTAATTCTGAAATTTACACGAGTAGTTCTTAATTTACATGAGTAGTTTGTCAATTTACACGAGTAGTTTTGAATTCAAACGAGTAGTTCTGAATTTACATGAGTAATTAGTCAATTTACACGAGTAGTTTTYAATTTTCTGAATTTACATGAGTGGTTCGTCAATTTACACGAGTAGTTTTGAATTTAAACGAGTAGTTCTAAAATTTTGAATAACAAAATAAAATATTTATAAAGGGTAATTTGGTACTATTATATAATTTTTGGATTAAATGGGAAGTTGAGATTTCAATAGCCTATTTGGGAAAAAATATTTCACTAATGGTTTATATGGGAATTGTCCCTTATTGTAATTATACTAGTCGGGTAACATTAATTTTATGCAATTTAAAAATTGTCCCACTTTCTTATGTCCAAAGCAAAATTGGCCAAGATTTAATAAGCCGAAGATTACAGGAAAAGAAAATTACAGCTGCAGCGAAGTGATAAATAGCCCTCATGATCCATTCCCTTGAGTGAATGGCAAAGTTATAGTAATATTCGTATACATACTGAGATTTGTGAGAAATATTGAATTTATACGATGGAGGTGGATAACATTGTAAATGTCATTCGATTTAAGAGAGGATCTTTTATTCTCAATTTGGAAAAGGGGTGTCTCAAAAGCATGTGAGGGGGTGGGAGGATCAGATCAAAAAGGTCGCATTTGTGTATATTTTCAAATAAATGTTTCAAAGTATTTTAGTTTTAAAATTGAAAATCGTTTTTGTTTGACTCAATCTTATTTAATATTAGAAATATCCAATTTCTATGTCTCATTTTTCCACCACAATCGTGTTTTGATCCTATATTAAAATCAGTTTGTAAATTTATTTTCTTACTTTTCAACGTCATTGCATTTTGCTATTCACAACTCTAAACTATATTCGGCATTATTATACATTTTTCAAACAATATCATACGATGATACGTATGAATTAATATTACTACATACATTATTACAATATAATATCATTCTTTGCACAAGCAGTCAAAAAACAAATATAATGTAAGAGTGTGTGAGAGTTTTTTGTTTTTTTTTTCCATTAGATCATATACTTCTTATTTGTTGAGTCATTCAAAAATTATTTTTTCTTTGCGTTAAATCATATACTTCTTATTTGGACTTAGTTATCACGAGCTTTTATATCAAGTCGTATCACTAACTATTTATAAGAGTGTAAACAGGGATTTGAATTTTAAATCTCTCAAATTATTTGAGATTTATCTTATACTTTCCAACTATTTGACCAAACTTTATATTATTTATGCTCTTTCTATCTATCTAATTAAATACTAGTAACTACATTATTATAAAACAACATCATTCACTTTTTATATATGATTTGACATCAAATACAATTGTTTCAGCCTACAAATAACCGAACCAAGAACACCTGCTTCTTCCTTAAATATCCTGACCTGCTTCACCAAATACATGTTAGAAAGGACCAACGGGGGATTTCCGGTGAAAACCTCTCCGATACTTAAGTCAGTTAAGGAGTTTTTGTATCAGAATAATTCAAGTGAGAAGGCTCAAAATGTCATACCTCCCTCAACCTTGGGGTTGAGATATTTATAACCTTTCCGGATCTTGCAAACAAACCTGCAAATCTTGGGCTGTTATTCGGAATGACCTGACTAGGATATTTTCCTTTGGGGAGACCAGGTCAGGAGGTCTCCTCGTATGAGGTCAGCCAGTTGTCTCCTCGAATCCCTGACCTGATCTTCTCATAGCCTTATCCAGGGATTCAGTTCAGGTCATGGAAAGTTCTATCGGGCTAGGCTCATCTCTTCTCCTTTTATGCGGCATTAGTTCAGATCATCCCAACCAGGTCTACTCTTGTTGTTTCATGTCTTTCCATCAAATCAAATCGTACTAATCAGTGCACCCCCCCACCCCCCCCCCCCCCCTTATGGTTGGGATGAACTGTAATGTCTCATTCTCAACCACCGCGGCGCATTGAATGCAAAGATCCCGCCAAATGATCCTGCTCAGATTAGGTCTTACCCCTTGGGAATGAGCTATAACACCTCGTATTCCACCCAAGTGGTTGGGATCCGTAACACGTCTCTTCAAGTACTTTACTATGACGCGCATTAAATGAACAAATCCCGACAATCCTCCTTTTCCCAAAAATTACTTTTTCAAAACCTATCCTGTCCTCTTCTTTTGTGATTCACTTACTCATTTTCACTTTTCACTCTCGCCAAGCAATCATCTTTCTCTCAATTTTGAAGTTCTCTCTCTTCTCCAAAATAAGGTACTTTTCCGATCTCCTTCAAAATTTTTTTTTTCCGATCATGTCTACTCAGCCATCGTCTTCTTCTCTCCATTTAACTAATCCTTCGATAACACTAGCCCTGACTTCTTCTGACAAATGGAATCCTCCGATTCTGGGTCATCCAGATAACATAGTATCCATTCTTAGAAATAGAATCGTATAAGGGTTAAGGGCCAAATTTCAAATCCCTAATGCATTATCCCTTGTTAATCCTGACACCGGTCAGGTGGCCTATCAGCCACCGGCGGACCACCATAACTTCTTTTTGGATCAATTCCAAGCTGGGTTGCGCCTACCTATCAATCCATATATTTTGTCCGTGTCTCGGATATACCAGATCCCGATACACCAATTCGTTCCAAACACTTTCCGTATTATCACAGGGTTCCACCTCGCGGCTCGGTTTTATGAACTTATCCCTATAACCCAATTGCTCTATTCTTTATTCCAGGACAAGAGCTCATCCTCTGGATTTTTCTATCTCACCGCTAAGGCCAGTGACCGGCAACCCCTCTTCAAATAAATCCTGGAGGAAAAAATTCTTTTTCGTCCACTACTCCGGTGATTGGGGTTTCCCCCCTAAATCCATCACTGTTCTTCTAGCTCAGACTCACCTGTCCCGAGGAGATCGATCTCCTTCCTTACAAAACATCATCTCGACCTTAAATCATAACATATTCAATTTGTCTAAACTCCTTTCCCACATTTTCTTGAACTTCTTCAACTCCACGGAGGAGTCAGGACCTCTAGCTCCTGAGATCAGTTTACAAAACAGCTCTACCTTTCCCTTCCCCCCCTTTTTTTTTTCGGGCCCTTATTTTCTTTTGTTAAAGAATTGACCCAGCTCTTGCACCTTTGTTGATCTGCACTTACCTTTCTTGCAGTCACGATGATGAGGAATTTGCTAGAGGCTCAGCAGCAACAAGCCGCTGCATCCTTAAGGCCAAAGCCTTCTGAGGGGTTAGTTTTCGGATCATAGGGGGGAGCTCGATCTGGAGGGGTGGCCATTCCAGAAGGACTATTCCGTACTTAAGTAGACGTGATGGTCCAGTCGGACTCAGGAGAGGAGCAAGCACGCCTCTCCAGAAGCGTACCCAGGCTGGCAAAGAGGCGGCGCCAAAGGTGGTAAACCCCAACTTGACACTGTTCATCAATACATTGGTCCTGAACTGCTCTGGGGATGTGCCATCTAGTTCATCCAGGGACAGTGCCCTGCTTCCGATCGCCGTACCCTAGATAAGTGGTCTGATCAAGAATTGATCGAATCTCTTTGCCAAGATGAGGCAAGGGTAATTATCTTCATTCTTCTATCTGTTTCTTTTACTTCTCTCTCTCCTCTCTTTTATTCTTAACGTTTCTCATCAGGCTGCGGTAAAGAGATCTGTCCTGGTCGCCAGTGCCAGTGGTTCTTTGATGAATGCTAACCTGGTCAAGGAGCATACTCTTCTAAAGAAGAAGTAAAAGAGGCTGATAGCACTTTGCAAGGAGAGGGGGGCTGAACTGAAAAAGCTTAAGACCGAGATGCAGGCTGCTGAGGAAGAAGGGAAGCGAGTTCTAGCTGAAGTGTCAAGCAAAGTCGATGAGGCCTTGGCAATAGGTCGAGTGGAAGGTAGGACAGAGTTTCTCAACTCGGAGGAAGGCCTCAGGCTTATCCAAACTACCAAGGAGGCCACTTAACAAGCCTTCCTCCAATCCGAGGATCTTTACAGACTTCTTGTCCCAGAGGCCGTAGTGTATTATCACCATGGCCTTGATGCTTACAAGAAGTGGTCTAAAGATAACCCTTCCACTCCTTTTGAATAAAGAGAGTCAATCCAAGGAGCTTCCAAGCCTGCCTGATTCGTTTATGCAGCTGAGGAGGATCATCTGCTCAAACTTGGGGCTCCCAAATTTTCCAAGCATATCCTCAAGATCTTCCACGCTCCAGCATGGGGGCCCTCTTCTCAACCAGATCAGAGCATGACTTTTGCGTTACATACTTCTATCCCCTCCCTAACCTTTTAAGATCTGGGTGAGCTACCAGGTGGAGTATCACTATGTAATGTTTGCTGATTGGCAGAGCAGCCGACGGAGGAGCTAGATACCCAAGACTATGACATTGTAGGCTACGTTGTTTTTGCCTTTGTGGCTGATCTATTTATTTTTTCTCTTAACTATAGAACAATTACTTTTTGTCTTTTTCTGTTTTTGTCTATTATGCTTCTAGCGTTTCCGGGAATGTAGGAAACCCTAGTACTATCTTTACTTTTTATCTTTCTATAAAATCTATTTTTCCTTTGTTCATTTCATTATGGCTCCGCCTTCTTTACTTGAAGAAGTTGATATCCTGAAGAAGAAAAACCTTTATTTCTTTAATGAAAACTTTCACCTTTCTGAGGAGAATGCTCAACTCCACAAAAAGTTCTCTCAATTACGCAAACTCTTGGAAAGGAAAAGGCAGAAGAAAATCCATTAGGAAAGGTCTGATTTACTCGAGTCGGTGTGTCATCTGACCACCACCGCCAGCGAGGCTCATTCTGCAATCGAGAGGGAAGATGGGTACCGCCAATGCCTTAATGAGATCGAACGTGAGCTGTGGTGCATTCGGTGAGTTTTGGCTACTGATAAGAGGACCTCTTCATCTCATCCCTAATGCTGCTTAATTTTATCATGATGTATTTTCCATGTCTTGTAGTTTTCCTGAACTATGCTAGTTTGCCTTTGCGCATTTGTAATCAAATCAATTCTGAGTTGGCAAAAGGTTTTTGGGCCTTTAAATAAATCCTTAAAATTTGGCCTTTTGATTTTCCAGTAGTGTTCATTTTTTTTTCCAATCAGGCTAACATTTCTGAGACCTTACACCCTGTGCTGGTAAGCAGCTTAGGTCGAGGATTTCCATCCTAAGGCTATACGGGCTAACATTTAACTGACTATAAGGTCAGATCGGGATTATCCATCCTTAAATCCATTAGAATAAAAACTTTGGGCTCGTTCCCTTAACTGACATTCAAGTCAGGAAAATCTATCACTTGGCTAATCGGGCCAAAATTTTGGGGCTCGTGCCCTTAACTGACAATCAGGTTAGGTCAGGTAAATCCTTCCCTTGGCAATTCAGGCCAAAATTTTGGGGCTCGTGCTATTAACTGACAATCATTTCAGGTTACGGAAATCCTTCCCTTGGCCAATCGGGCAAAAATTTTGGGGCTCGTGCCCTTAACTGACAATCGGGTCAGGTCAGGGAAATCCTTACCTTGGCCAATAGGGCCAAAATTTTGGGGCTCGTGCTCTTAATTGGCAATCATGTGAGGTTACGGAAATCCTTCCCTTGGCCAATCGGACAAGAAATTTGGGGCTCGTGCCCTTAACTGACAATCAGGTCAGGTCAGGTCAAGGAAATCCTTCCCTTGGCTAATGGGGACAAATTTTTGGGGCTCGTGCTCTTAACTGACAATTAGGTCCGGTCTGGGAAATCCTTCCCTTGGCCAATCGGGCCAAAAATTTTGGGCTCCTGCCCTTAATAAAATTCATGTCAGGTCACAGAAATCCTTCCCTTGGCCAATCGGGCCAAAATTTTGGGGCTCATGCCCTTAACTGACAATCATTAGTTGACAGAATAAGTAATTTTTATAAATAATCGAGTACATCCATTTCACATATAATATTTCTGTAATTTGATACTTTCCATGGATGTGGTAATTTGACTCCGTCCATTTGCTCAAGCTCATATGCCCCTCCTGCAAGAACTTTGACGATCTTATATGGGCCCTGTCAAGCGGCATCCAACTTACCTCTAGTTTTACCTAAATTAGCTCGGTAGAGAACCAAATCTCCCGTTCAAAATTGATGCTTGACCACCAACTTATTAAAAGTTGCCCGAATTCTTCTGCGCATGTGATCCATTTTCAGAGAGTCTCGTTCTCTTTTTTCCTCCACCAAATCCAGGGCATCTTGTATTTACAACTCCTTTTGGTATTCACCGAAGTTCAGTACTATGTGGGATTCTATACTAATCTCTGAGGGTATCACGACATCCATACCGTATACCAAGCTGAATGTTGTTTCTCCCGTACCTTCTTTAGGGATCATTTGATATGCCCATAGGACCGAGCTGAGCTCTTCTACCCATTTGCCTCCCGATTTTTCTAGGCGCGCCCTAATTTGCTTCACCAAAATTCGATTGGTTATTTCGGCCTGGCCATTCACTTGGGGGTGATAAACAATTGTGAATTGCTGATCTATCTTCATTTTTGTGCACCAGTACCCAATCCGAGGTCCCATAAACTGCGTGCCATTATTTGACACCAAGATCCTTGGGACACCAAATCAGCACACCACATTTTTCCACAAGAAACCCATTACTGCCTCCTCTATAATTTTTTCTATAGCTTCAGCCTCCACCCATTTACTGGAATAGTCTATGGCCACTCTCAGGAACTTCTTCTGGGCTGGGGCTGTGGGGAAAGGTCAAACCAGATCTATCCCCCATTTTTCAAAGGGGTAGGGATAGCTCATTGTCATGATCTCCTCTGCAGGTCAATGCACAAGGGGAGATTTCTTCTGGCATTTGTTACACTTCTCACAAAGTCTTCTGCATCCATCCTTAATTGCGGCCTAAAATAGACAGCTCTCATTATTTTACTTGATAGAGTCCTAGCGCCCATGTGGTTGACGCAACACCCCTCATGGATTTCTTTGAGAACGTGGGCGCCCTCTTTCAGGCTTAAGCATTGCAAAAGAGGTTGCCCAAACCATCTTCTAAACAACTCTCCTTTTATAAAACCTAAACGAGACGACCATATTCTTACCTTTGTTGCCTCCCTCTTATTCTCAGGCAAATCTCCTCTGTCCAGATATTCCTTGATCGGGGAGCGCCAATCCTTTTCTTCCTCTACCGCATTTATTTTCCCTTAACCAAATTCTTGGTATGCCATGAGAAGGGTAATTATTCTCTCCTGACAATTTGTTGTTGAACTAGCCAACTTAGCCAAGTAATTAGCTTGGCCATTTTCCTCCTGGGGAATTTCAAGTACGTTTAAAGATTTCATGGCCCTTGCTAATTCATGAATCTAGGCTAAGTATTTTTGCATGTGCTCGTCCCTCGCGTCACCTCTTATCTATAGACCAACTGGGAGTGTACTCAGGCACATATATGCTCCGCCCTGAGCTCTTTCTCCATCTGTATCCCTCTTATAAGGGCCTTGTACTCTGCTCCATTATTGGACAGGGGATAGTTCATTCGCACCGCGTACTCCATAGTCACGCCTTCAGGATTTATCAGAACTATTCCCGCGCCACAACCCAAACTTCTTACTGAGCCATCGGTATATATTTCCCATTCTTTCTCTTCTTCAGGAGAGTTGGTCATCTCCTGCATGAAATCCACCAACGCTTGGGCTTTAATCGATGTTCGTCCTCCAGAATTGATGTAAAACTCAATTAGCTCAATTATCCATTTCATCAAACGCTCTGAGACCTCTAGTTAACTCATGATTGCTTTCAAAGGCAGGTTAGTTATGACCACTATCTCAAGTGAAAGAAAATAGGGGCTAGCATGGCTCGTTCTACCTCCACATACCGGAGCTCGGCATCATGTAACACCTTGCTTTAATAATATACTGGCTTATGCACATTTCTTTATTATTTAATCAAAACCATACTCACCGCTTGCTTTCCCACAAATAAATATATGATCAAAGGCTCTCCCTAGACTGGATTGGTAAGTAGTGACATGCCGACCAGATGTTCTTTTAATTTTTGAAATTCATCCTTGCATTCTTCGTCCCATTGTAATCAAGCCTTCTTTCACAAGGCTCGAAAAAATGGTAAGCTCTTTTCCGCCGAGTGCGAAACAAACCTGCTCAGGGCCGCTATTAAACTTACTAGGCATTGCATTTCCTTGATATTCTTTGGAGGTTGCATATCCATAATGGCTTTAACTTTTTCTGGATTGGCCTCTATTCCCCTCTCCATGACCATATAACCAAGGAACTTTCCAGCTCTTACCCCAAATGCGCATTTCTTGGGGTTGTGCTTCATTTTGTATCTTCTCAAGGTATTGAAAGTTTTCATCAGATTGTCAATGTGCGAGGATGTCTTGGCACTTTTGACCAACATGTCATCCACATATACCTCCGTATTGCGCTTGAACTTGATTTTGAAAATTTAATTTACCACTCGTTGGTATGTGACCCCTGCATTCTTGAGCCCAAATGGCATGACCACGTAGCAATAAGTTCCTCTCGGGGTGATATAGTGATATCTTTGTGAGGCATCCATCATGCTGAGAAGCTCACACCCTGAGGTGGAATCTACAAGCTGGTCTATTCTGGGCAACGGATAGTGGTCTTTAGGACAGGCGCGAATGAGGTATCTGAAATCACTACACATCGCCAATTATCCTGAGTCTTTGGTACCAGCACCGCATTGGAAAGACATTCTGGAAATTGTATTTTCTGAATGTGCTTAGCTCGCAACAACTTTTCTAACTCTGCCTCAATAATAGCTTCCTTCTCGGTACCAAAGTTGCGCTTCCTTTGTTTTAATGGCTTCACCACGGAGCTGATGTTGAGGTGATGCTCACTTATTTTCGGGTCTATCCCTACTAAGACCTGGGGAGACCAGGCAAAGACATCCATGCTATGTCTTAAGTGGGTCACGAGCTCCACCAGCACCTCAGGGCTTAGGGTCATTCCTACTCGTACGACTCGGCTATCATCCATAATACAATCTCGACAGTCATCAAGTTTTCTTCGCGCGGATCCAGCTCAGGCGCGGTCATCTCTATCCTGGGTTTTTTGGATCTCCTTATCTCTCCATCTCTTTGAATATATCCATGTATGCATTACAAGACGCATATTAGTCTCCTTGAACCGCACCTACCCCTTCTTGAACAAGGAACTTCATCTTCGTATGGTATACGTAGATCACCGCTTGGAATTGTCTTAAGGATGGCCGTCCAAGCATAGGATTATATGAAATGGTGCGTCCACCACTAGGAAGCGCACCGATTTGGTTTTCTTTAACGGCTCATCCCCTAACGTGACTAGGAGATTCACTGCTCCCAATGGGCGTAGTGCTCCCCCAGCAAAACCAACTAATGAGGTGGTGACCTCCTCCAACTCCAAGTCCAAGTTTAACTTCTTAAAGCAGTCGTAAAATAAGTTATCTGCCGAGCTTCCTGTGTCCACGAAGATTCTCCGCACGTTATAATTAGCTATAGTATCTGTTATCACCAAAAGTCCATATGGGGTGCTAATATGTTGTTCTCATCCTCTGAGCCAAAGTAGATGTTCGGGCTCAGGACTAATTACCCCACTTCTTGCGTCTTTCTTGAAAAACCCTTCGCAGCAAGTACATAGCTATTGTGGGTGTGTCGTGCGTGCTCATCATATTCTCCGCCTGTGATCCTCTGAATTTCTCCTCTGATCTACTGAGACTGGTTCTCCTTCTTCCTATTTTCCCGAGTACTACGTCGCTCTTGCATGGTCGTCTAATAACGATCTCTCTTAAAAGAGTCAGATCTGGATCGTTCCTGTTTCGCTCGCACGAATTCTTTGAGCTGTCCTACATGCACCATTCGTTCTATCTAATCTATCAGGTATGTGCATTGATTCGTGTCATGACCATACTCATTATGGTATCGGCAGAATCGGTCAGACTTCTCCTCTCGTGGATTTTGAGTGTATATTCTCGGCCATTTGAGATCATGATGTCTTTAAATAGACTGCAGGATTTCACCATGGGGTGAAGCCAAGGGTGTGTATCGATCAAACCAAGGACGACCTCCCACTAGGTCAGATCGGGATTCTTAACCAGAGTCTTGTCATCTTTGTCAGGTCGTTTTCTCCGCTTTTCTCCATCATCTTTCATTTCAGAGCCTCCTCCAAGTGGATATAATTCTCTGCCCTTTCCAAGAGCTCTCCAAATTTAAGTGCTAGCTTAACTACCAGCAATTGAAAGAACTCCCCCTTCCTGAGCCCTTGAGCCAAAGCATTGACCAAGAGCTCCTCGAATGCTGATGGTACTTCCAGTTTGGCCTCTGTAAACCATTTGATATATCCGCGTAAATTTTCACCCTCTCTCTACTTTAAACTGAACTGTTCTAGTGGCATTTTCTGATACTTCCTGCAACTAGTGAATTGATGCAAAAATGCAGAACTGAACTCATCAAAATTGTTTATAGATCGTGGGGGAATTGGCTAAACCAGAGCTGAGCTGATTTTTTAAAGGTTGTGGGGAAGAAACAACACATGACAACATCAGAAAATTTGTGCAAGGTAGCTGCGATCTCAAATCGGCACAAGTGATCCCATGGATCTGTTGTCCCATTATACTCAGAACCCATAGATCGGTAAGAGGCCAGTAGATTATCAAGCATAAATAAGAGAAACAAAATTGAAAGATGAAAGATTACGAACTATGTTATCCAAGAAATCCAAAGTATCAAGCATCAAAAGTTCAAGATCCGAAAATTAAAAAAAATTATCTAAAAAATAAATGTAACAGAGAACTAATCTAGAAAACAATTAAAAAGGTCTAGAGTACTTATTTGATATACAAAAAGCAGTAAATCTCAAGCTATTCCGGAGAAAAGAAGTGGATCTCGTCCGAAGAATGAATCATAAATGAAAGAAAGGAGCATAGAAAATGGGCTCTCTCTACGTATCAAGACCTTGGAATATGTAAAAACATTACCCTAAATGAACTATAGAAGGGTATATATAGGTTTCCAAAACTTGGATGACAAGTTTCCTTAAAAATTCTCGATCTGGGCCCGTTAGCGGTAGCTTAACGGTTGAGGCTACCTCTAACGCTACCGTTAACCTCTTTCTGAAACTCTTTGTCCGTTCCTAACGGTGGCGCAAATAGTAAGGTCAACCATTACGCCCACCGTTAATATTCTCTAAAGCCTCCTAACAGTTTATCTAATGGTAAAAGGGGTATTTAAGCTCACCGTTAAACCTTGCAATTGCCTCCTAACGGTTGAGCTAATGGTAAAGGAACCGTTAAGCTCACCATTAACCACTTATGGGATCTCTCCGCCATCCTTTAGCGGTTGTGATAGTGGTAGTAAAACCTCTAGGGTTTAGCGGTAGCTTAGCGGTAAGAGCTACCTCTAACCCTACTGTTAAGTGGGTAAGATTGCTACTTCTTCACCGAATCGCTCATTCGTATCTCGGTTCTTGCAACAGTTCACAAATTTCATCTATTCAGTGCTAAGCTCCTTCGGTTACTTAGTTGTGTGGGGAAAAACAGAGAATAATCACCCAATTGCATCAATAATGATCAAAACACTGTGAAATAAGATAGAGATAAAAAATATATGAAAATATGCTCAATCTATCCAACTTTTACCAAAACTAATAACAAAACTAACTAAAACACTAACCAAATATGTACAAAAATCAAGAAAAATTCATGTTAATCATTTGTTCCTAACGATCTCAGCCCTGAACAAGTGTCATGACTCATGAAGCACTCCACTTTCGCTAATGAGTTAATAAAAATGATGAAGAAAGTGACAAAAGCAATTATGACACCTGAAAGTGAGGTTGAAAGAAAAGAAATGTCGAGCCACTTGAGGGGCACTCTAAGTTGGATCCAGTCCAAGCCAAAATTTAGGACCGATAAAGGAAAATCAATGAGGATGTCAAGATGAATGCTAAAGGCAGACTTGACTTGCCTTTAATGCCCTAAATCATAATATTTTTGTCACTCCAAAATGTTCCAACTCAGCTCTAAAAGAAGACCTTCAAGGCCCTCAAAATGGAAGAACTCATGATAATTCCTTAAGGAAGTAGAAAACCAATCATCGAAGTGGTGATAAACGTGTTCCTCAAGGTCGACATATTATATTATGATTTCAAACCTAACTATTTCAAGTCGAATTTGAACTCATGAGCTTATTGACAGTCAATTGCACCATAAAGACCACATAAACAAATGGTGGACACGCCATAAAATTCAAGTCCACGTATGGGGTGAAACAATAAATAAAAATGAACTATCAAGTCAAATTATTCCGACCTAAAAATCCATCACATCAATTTATCAAGCTAGCTGAGACACTCAGTTGAGTAGTGCCAGAAGCTGCCGAGCAGTGCCCAATGCACCCCCATTAGCTACTGAGCATCTTCCAGACTGCTGAGAACCTACCGCCAAGTATTTCATTTATTAATCATTCAATACCAATTCATTTAATCTGTTATTGATATCTAACAAAAACTTGGTTCACGTTTACATTTGGTTGTAAATACTGAATCTACACTAACGTGAATGAAAAAATATTAAAAAAATAATATAAGGGTCTATTTTAATATTAGGGTCGATTTTTAGCTAAATTATATATGTCATCCGGGAGGTGTACGGACATGTCGGTAATTGAGTGTACGCACCTTTGTTAATAATTGGAGTACTAGTTAGATTCCGGAAGTCCTATAAGACTAAAACTTTCAATCATATCGTTATGTATCATACAACTAAGTATTTGTCAGTTGAAACCATCATCTAGGACTCATTCATCTCTCATATTCTCATTCAATATTATTATTTTATCAAAGTTTTCTTTTATATTAATTATTACAATTAATATTTAAATTTCTAAATAAAAAAATCCGCACTATTGTAGATACGACCTTTCTCACCACCTACTACGATTGAACTTCGACACTTGAAGTGGTAATATTAGAGGCAAACAAGTTTTTTGCGCCATCTTTGGGGAGTAATTATAATACCAATATTTTAATAAGTAGTTAGATTTTACTTGATAATAAGTTTTGGGCAATGTTTTTTTTTATTTTTAATTGTTCTATTACAATGGTATTTTTTGTTGATTGTGTATAGTGTATGTCCACACGTTCTCGTAAGGGACCATTGCTTGCTTACAATATAGAGCTTTAGGGGATAGCTAAGAAGTTCAAGGTGGTGAAAATAGTCATTGCATAATAGGAGTTGAAGGTGGTGAAAATAGTCATTGCATAATAGGACGATGGACGTACACGAGTGGGTGATGTTTATGAGAGTTATTCTAAATACAAGACTACCATGATCGCAAGATCCCAACGAGCGCAAGAATTAGAAGCAAAACAGGAGTTGGAATGAGAGAGGGATGAGCACAATTGTTGTGCCCAAATTAATAGACATGTTTATGAAAAGGTTCCGCATCATCCCAATGGTGATTATTATCATCACATGAGGAACTAGACTTACGTGGGAATGTCTCCATTCCTATTTAAGCTAATAAATTTAAAATCAAGAATTCCTTAATTTAAATGGTTTCTCAAGAGCAGTTTAGGAGATCACAGGCATAAGACCCCCACGAACATCTTGCACATTAATTACAAGTGACAAAGCAAGGCATTGGTTAAAATTGGTTGAAAATGGGAGCATAAAAACATTTAATGAGATGAAGGATAAGTTCTTGCGATTGTTTCTCACCAGCAAAGATGATGCTCTTAACAAGCGGAATCAGAAGGTTAAAGCAAGAGACTTTGCAGACATTATACAAGTCTTGGGATAGATTCGGAGAGCTAATTTGAAAGTGCACCAACACAATGTTTTGGAGACACAACAAACCTTTTTCATTTACAATGGATTGAGGATCCTAATTCGAGCTTTGATTGATGCAGAAGTCAGAGGATCATTACTTGTGAAAAGTATTAGATATGTTTTTGCATTAGTAGAATATATTGCTATAACTAATTATCAATGCCCTTCTTAAAGTTTGAATATGGAACAAGTAGCCTAGGTGAAAGATGTGGATTATCTCAAGTAAATTGTCCCTCAATTGGCAAGTCTAAGAAATAAATTACATCAAAAGATGAAGGGAGTACCATTGAACAAAAAAGATTATCCTCCAAAACTATTAAAAGTAATTATATGGGGCGGTCGTACAATACTAATCGAGGAGGTTTTTATATAAATTACTATAATAATGATAACTTGTCATATGAAAATACAAGGATTTTGATTTATCCTCCTTCGTATTTAAAGGTGTTAAATTGATGGATAGTTGAAAAGAAGAAAAAATCACTAATATCAGTTATAAACACTTTTATATAGGACTCATCTTGACATTTCTTAAAGAATAAGGTGATACTTGTTTTGCATGTAATTGTTGTGTTTTTCCTATTATTTTTAGTTAAGTTTAGCGTCGTGTCTAGTAGTTTCGAGTCATTTTTCATTAGGTTTTAATACTTTTTCTCGTTGATCTTCTTTTCAACTTTAAGAGTACGAAGTGTGAGGTGTTTGCGCTATTTTTGGGTCTTTAAGCTTGAATTCTTGTTTTGTAGGTGGCTAAAAGGATTATATTCGCTCGGTGGATGTCTTAGTTGTCGTAGAACAACTATAACTCCAAAACCATTTGTGCCATTTGCCTCCACCTTATACCATTGGAAAGCTGGGAAAGTTGTATAAAACTTTTGTGTTTACAACAATTCCAAATTTTGAGTCTAAGAATGGTAAAAAGCAGTTTTAAGTGGAGACAGTTCATCGTCGTCTTGCTTATGGCAGGTATTGGTACGGAGCCCATAACTATCGGAGGAAAATTCCAAATTACACAATTAAAAATCCAGATGATAACCAAGAAAAAGGGCTACATTTCATATGGAGACATCATTGGATAATTCAGTAAATGTCGCAGTCGATCGACTGGGTTTCAGTCGATCGACTGCCAGACAGAGAGTTGGCTGTTCGAGGAGGGGCAGTCGATCGACTGCTTTGTCAGTCGATTGACTGAGACGCTGGGAATTCGGCCATTTTGAGCATTTTTGATGGTTTGCCCCTACAAACAAGTATATAAAGCCCACACCTTGCACCTTTGAGAAATAACTCCCCTCCCAACCCTAACTTGGGTTTTGGGATCAAAATTATTCTCAAGCTCTTGGATAATCTTCTCTTTTAGGTTTTAGATTCAATTTCAAGCTATGATGTAATTTCCTTTTCTAGATTAGATTTAATTTCAAGCACCTCCTTGGGTTTGTAAACCTAAGAAGAATCCAAATACTCATTTTGATTGTTACTTTGATTGCAATTACATTCAAGCTTTGTTTCATTTCTTAATTCAAGTAAGTTTCCTTTCAATTTCATGTTTTATGCTTTATTTCCATGCTTTTTTCTTCATTTCCATGCTTATTCTTCATGTTATGATTTTAGCCTTAGCACCTTGAGTTCATGATGAAACATATGAATTGGCTATGGAATCTAGATGAGTGACACATCTAGATCATATATCGGCTCTTGGATCGTCTTGATTTTGAGTTTTTCACATGCTTTATTTTGAATTTTATTTTCATGCATAGTTTTAGGTTAAATCTTAGATCTAGGTTTTGTTGCTTGTTATTTTTCTTAAAGTTTTAAACTTTCTTGTTAATTTGCATTGCTCTTTACATCCATACTTTCAATTTTTGGTAATTTGCATTATTTAGGATTTTATGCATAGTTGTACCTTGTGCTTGCATGCTTGTACTTGGTGAAACATTGCATTTTCTTGCTTATTTTCATTATTGCTTTGCATTTTCTATAAACCCCATTTTTCAATCCGACCTTTGAGAAATGGTATCGATCACATGTCTTTGATCAAATCGGTTCTATCCCTCACCACATGACTTTGCCTCGGTAACAGATAATGCCGAGGCCTGACCGCTGTGAAATACAGGCACATACGACGAGGCATTCTACCCACTTGTATTTCAATTTCTAGTGTAGTTTAGCTAGTTTATTTGCTTTATTTTTTATTTTCTTTCTATTTCCAAACTTGAAACACATTGAATGTCACAATCGAATCGATTTCCGATAATACCAAGACATGAACCCGATGATATATTCATCTAAAACTCTACTAACAAAATGGCGCCGTTGCGACTCGGCTTGGTTAAGGCTTTCGATTTAATTGTCATTTCGTTGTGTTTTTAGCTTTCCTTTTTATTTTACATTTTCATTAAGTATGCAAGGTTCCTATTACAATGGTGGATACATTCCCAACACGGGAGGGCATGGTGCAAACCATGTTGGGAATGAGATGTTGTATAATGGGTATGTCAACGTGGGAGGGCATGATGTAAACCACGTTGCCAATGGTGGATATGGATATGGGCAACCCGGCATGGGAGGGCATGGTGCAAACCACGTTGCCAATGGTGGATATGGATATGGGCACCCGGCATGGGAGGGCATGGTGCAAACCATGTCGGGTTTGATAGTTTCTCGGGCGTGAATGGTTTTTCGGGTGGTTATGGAGCTCCAAATTCCTATCCGAATGTGCAAGCCCCAAATCCCGGCCCGTATGGAAACTCTCATAGCGCCTAATTTCAATCATGCTCCGAATGTGAATTTTAATGCTTATGGTGGAGGTGCGCGTTATGTAGGTGTAGTCGATAGTGTCCCTAAGCACGATCCGAATTAGATGTTTGGCTCCTATACCGCAAGTGGCCCTCCCATCCGTACTATGAGGGATGTTAACCAACCTTTTTTGCGATGTGGATGGTGTGGATTGCGTGGTCATGTTACCGACTCTTGCCTTTTTGAGGATGAGTATGAAGACCATGGATATCCGGTGGGACCCGATTGTGCTCCACCATTGTTTGCTCCGCCGCCGACTTCTACTCCTCTTGTTACTCCTCACGAGGGCCCGCATCATCGTGATATCCCGGTGATTGCTCCTACCCTACCTCCCGAGCCAAAGACTTCTCAAGAAATGTACTCTTGTGCTAATGACATGAACATGGCTTTATCCTCGAAAGTGTTTGAGTTAGTTACTAAAATAGCGACATTGAAGACTCAAATCGCTCAACTGTCTAGCCTGGAACCGACTCCTCCTTGTGCGGGACCCGATTGTCCTACTCCCCTGCCGCCTCACGATCCTCTTGTGACTTATCACGTGGACCAACTTCCTTCGTCTACTCCTTCGGTCACTTTCCTCGACAAGTGTGGGGTAGTTGATTCGGTTGTCTCACCGAAGGAGGTTGGTGTCGATATAGAGGTATGTTGTGAGTATAAGCCCCTTGTTCTTCTTGATGAGCCCGTTGTGCCTCTATTTGACCCCATTTTGTATAGAGATCATTCTCGATGTGTCGTTGAGGGCAACGATGACTTTTTAGAGGGGAAGGTGGGGGTTATTGGTGATATAATTGGAGAATTTGAAGATTCGCTTGAGGTGGGGGTTATTGGTGATATGATTGGAGAATTTAAAGATTCGCTTGGGGTGGAGGTTATTGATGATGAGCTTGACGATTATCTTGAGGAGGAAGAGGTGAGCAATCCAATTATCATCTTTGAAAATTCATATCGAGAGAAGGAAGAGAGGTTGGTTGACGTGCTTAAAATTCTTAAGGGGGATATTGATTGGAGACCTGGAGTGATTGAGAGAGCTAGCCCTTTGAATTTGATTCTTGATGAAGTGGTGAGAACCGGGGTTTGGAGGTTGTTATTGGAGGGTTTGATATTCGTTATTTCTAAAAGCGAATGGGTGAAGCCCATCGACTTGGTGCCAAAGACGAGCGACATATTTGTTTTTGAGGAGAAAGGAGGATAGTTATTTGCCACGAGGGCTAAAACGGGATGGAGGATGTTGATTGAATTTGAAAAGTTAAATGTGGCTACCAAGAACAATCGTTTCCCTCCCCCCTTGCTCAACCACATGTTAGAGAAGATAGCCGGTCATTACTCCTTTTTTTTTTTGGGATGAGTTGTCGGATCACTTCAAAACAACAATTCCACCCGAGGATCTACCCACGACGACGCCTACTCTCCCGATTAGAACACTAGCCGCTCAATATTTCTGTTGGATCTTAGATGAAGTGTCGGGCCACTTCAAGACCACAATTCCTCCCGACAAGGAGGAGATTGTGTTGGTGGAACCTCCCATTTTATTCCCACCTTGATCGAAAAGGGAGTACGTCAAGCTAGTGACGTAAAACAAGCGCTTCTTGGGAGGCAACCCAAGTTCTTTCCATTTCTTTCTTT
>BMAC01000286.1:538567-627338 GCA_014905375.1 Phtheirospermum japonicum | reverse complement strand
GCTTGCTTGTATTTTTACGGAAATTGCATTGAGGAGGTTTGACTTTGCTCGTACATGATTGAATTCGAAATTACCTCGAGGCACATATATCACCCTTGTTCCGGCCATATACATATATTTAAGCTACTTTAAAATTTCCAAATGAGCCCCCTTGAGCCTTTATCGCATTTCTTGTTAGCCGAGCTCGACTTTAGCTCTTGTATCTTCATGAATTGTGAGGTGAGAGAGTTTATTGTTAGTTGACGAGAAATGTGTGGGAAATCAATTGAGGGTTTCAGGTTTTGAAGTGATTATAAAAAAAAGAATAATACTCCAACACAAATCACGAAAAGTGATAAAGCGTGCGTTCATGTATAAAGCCTAATTCAAAAAGGGTTAATTCTAGTAAAAAGAAGTAAATTCCAAAGAGCTTCTACGTGTTGAGAAATAAAATTCTGGAAAGTAATTGAACGAAAGGGTTTCAATTGAAGGTTTGGTAATTTGGGGAAGGGTGAAGCGTTKATAAGCTTCGGGTTTTAYAAGATAGGATTTTTGTGTGTTATTGATCACGTTTGATCGTGTGTTAGCCACTATATCCAAATATTTCATACCTTACCAAAGAGCCAACATTACAACCCARAATAAAGACCTCTTTCGATTCTTCTTTGGTCATGTACTACGAGCAATTTTGAGCGTCCGATTTGTGAAATCTTGACAAGATGCATGTATTGACCGACTTGAGCGTACACACATCCAATATTAAACACTTGAGCGAATTGATCGAACACCCTCAAAATACCACTAGAGAGGAAGTCATCGTTTTGGCTTGCAATTGAGAAAGAGTAATACGAGCAATACTTGACGATAACGAGTTGGTGTTGATATCTCCATCTTATTAATAAGGATGAGCACAAGGATTTTTCTTTTTACACAATGTTCATTGCATGTACACTCTCGATTCTTTTCGTTATTTGAGGACGAACAAACCGATAAGTGTGGGGTAGTTGTATTACATGTAATTGTTGTATTTTTCCTATTATTTTAAGTCAGATTTTAGCATCGTGTCTAGTAGTTTTGAGTCATTTTTCATTAATTTTTAAGATTTTTTCTCGTTGATCTTCTTTTCGACTTTAAGAGTACGAAGTGTGAGGTGTTTGCGCTAATTTTGGGTTTTTAAACTTGAATTCTTGTTTTGTAGGCGGCTAAAAGGATTATATTCGCTCGGTGGATGTCTCAATTGTCGTAATACAACCATAACTCCAAAACCACTTGTGCCATTTAGCTCAACCTTATACCATTGGAAATCTGAGAAGATTGTATAAAACTTTTATTTTTACAACAATTACAAATTTTGAGTCTAAGAATGGTAAAAAGCAGCTTTAAGTGGAGAAAGTTAGTCGTCGCCTCGCTTGTGGAAGGTCTTGTTGCGGAGACCATAACTCTCGGAGATAAATTTTAGATGACACAATTCAAAGACCAGATGATAGCCAAGAAAAAGGGCTACATTTCATATGAAGACATTATTGGATAATTCCGTAAATTTCGCAGTCGATCGAATGGATTTCAGTCAATCGACTTCCAGACAGAGAGTTGGCTGTTCGAGGAGGGGCAGTCGATCGACTGCTTTGTCAGTCGATTGACTGAGACGCTGGGAGTTCGGCCATTTTGAGCATTTTTGATGGTTTGCCCCTACAAACAAGTATATAAAGCCCACACCTTGCACCTTTGAGAAATAACTCCCCTCCCAACCCTAACTTGGGTTTTGGGATCAAAATTATTCTCAGGCTCTTGGATAATCTTCTCTTTTAGGTTTTAGATTCAATTTCAAGCTATGATGTAATTTCCTTTTCCAGATTAGATTTAATTTCAAGCACCTCCTTGGGTTTGTAAGCCTAAGAGGAATCCAAATACTCATTTGGATTGTTACTTTGATTGCAATTACATTCAAGCTTTGTTTCATTTCTTAATTCAAGTAAGTTTCCTTTCAATTTCATGTTTTATGCTTTATTTCCATGCTTTGTTCTTCATTTTCATGCTTGTTCTTCATGTTATGCTTTTAGCCTTAGCACCTTGAATTCATGATGAAACATATGAATTGGCTATGGAATCTAGATGAGTGACACATCTAGATCATAATCGGCTCTTGGATCGTCTTGATTTTGAGTTTTTCACATGCTTTATTTTGAATTTTATTTTCATGCATAGTTTTAGGTTAAATCTTAGATCTAGGTTTTGTTGCTTGTTATTTTCCTTAAAGTTTTAAACTTTCTTGTTAATTTTCATTGCTCTTTACATCCATACTTTCAATTTTTGGTAATTTGCATTATTTAGGATTTTATGCATAGTTGTACCTTGTGCTTGCATGCTTGTACTTGGTGAAACATTGCATTTTCTTGCTTATTTTCATTATTGCTTTGCATTTTCTATATGAGGCATACGACGAGGCATTCTACCCACTTGCATTTCAATTTCTAGTGTAGTTTAACTAGTTTATTTGCTTTATTTTTCATTTTCTTTCTATTTTCCAAGCTTGAAACATATTGAATCTCACAATCGAATCGATTTCCGATAATACCAAGCCATGAACCCGATGATATATTCATCACCACTAAAACTCTACTAACAATATTAGATGTAGTTATTGATCAAATAAATAGACATGCAAGAATAATGACAAATAGGAGTGAAACTTTCAACAAATTATTAGATAAACTTCACGCTAGAAATCATAGTTTGAATGTTCTTACATTTGAAATTCAGAACTCTTTCACAAACAAACAATGTATCAGATTTGGGTTTAGTAGTTTGGCCTTTATACCTAATACCTTGTTTGTTAAACCTTTTTCTCATTCTAATTAGATCGTTTAGATTTTCTTAATATAATTCATCTTTTTCAAAATCTGATTTGCTTTTCTCACCTGGCCTAATTTCAACTTCAACTACTAATCCTTTTGAGAACAATTATTCTTTAAGTAAACATGTTCCTTCATCACTCTGGAGCCTTCACGCTTGAGAGATATAATATATGCATCCTTCTCACCTATAGTTTTATGCAATTCAAACTTCTTAGTTCTAAGAGATTCAGTAAATTGATCATTTTTAGCACATACCTCTGTGGACAACTTCTATTCAAACTCTATAATGGTAAATGTGAAATTGTTTCATCAATTAGAACATCTTGATCCTTGGTGTGAACAAATATAGAAGTCAACCCATCATTCAACTTTCTTCAGGTTATTAACTTTTAACTTTCAAGTAAAGTATTTATTTGACATTCTCTTTAGATTGATGTTCAACATCTTATCTCATTAATCTATTTTTCTGCATGGATACACGTTTTGATTGCAAACTTATGTTTGAAAGGTTTTTAGCCCTTGGATCTGTGAAATCATTAATAGAAATACCAAAACCACAAACACATTTAAATTGAAATGAATTCATAACTTTTCAAGAATGAGAAACATCTTATGTTGTTGTAAGGCGAACTATGTCATTAAGAGGACAAATCTCCAGATTGTTTCTTTGTTGTGTAGATTCAACATGTTGTTATTCTCCATAGAATCGACTACATGTTTCTTTGAATGAATTATTCTTTTGAGAAAGTTAGGACATTCCCAACAGTTATTCTTCTTATTTTTAGGCTTTAATTTGGAGATGTTACTCCATATATTATCATTTATTTAATCAAATATTTTTTTGGACTCAACTGGCTCACTAGTTAATATTTCTTCTTCTTAAATATTTTTCCAATGATCTATTTGATGCGAGTCATAACCTTATCAAAATCAGCATCCTATACTTTATCCACTCCATGATCCTCCTCGGATGATGTTGGAACAACATCCTTAAGTGTAATATAAATACTTCTTCACTTTATTATATCATATATATTGTTGATCTCAAGAGTTCGACGATATCCAAGTAAGTCATCAAGATCAAGAGTTTGAACCTTTTACGAACTATCCAAAGAAGTGATCCTTTAACAAAATCTATTATGGAGAGTCCTCACGATCTTTTGTACTTACCTAGTTTATGAGATCTCTTCACCAAGAATAGCACTGTCAAGATTACTAAATCTAGCATAATACATCTTATTATTCTCATATTCCTTCATCATTGTCTCATCAAAAGCAGTTGTAACTTTTTTGAAGCTTGGAAGATTTTAAAAAATTTTAACTTCAATTGTCGTTCGAGATTTTTACCACCATCTTATTATGAATTTGATCCACAGCCGACAAAATAGAATACAGATCTAAGTAGTTCTCCTTTCCAAGTGCTTTGTCCGTGTTAGCTCAATGATCTCATGGTAATGTAACAACTTTGTAGTAACATCCTTGATGTCATGAAATGACCATCCAGATTCGATGATATCCCAATATCCCTGTTTCAGAAAGCACAAATAGATTGTCATCATGGATTTCCAGTAGGAATAATTAGAGCAATTCGGATATTGGAAAAATCGATCTGAAATTATAAATTATAAATGTCACCTGAGATTTTCCATTTGATCTTTATCCTGAAATAAAACAATAAAAACACTGCTTTGATGCCAAGTGAATTATGAAGGTGGCCTTGGAATATATTGCGCGTAAATAATTATGTGTATCTGCATAGAATAAGTCAGAATCAATACTAACTATTATTTTTGCATGGTGAAGCGTCCCACTCCACCTAAGAACACTTACATTTGAATAGTTACTGCATCTTGCATGCACATCTTCGTACTACACAAATAAGGCTCCTTCTAGACGAACCAACACTATACCCCTGTTCTAACTACTTTTTTGCCCAACACGTGAACTTCTACAGAACTATATGGAATCCCTTTTAGTCTAAAAAATACTTGTCCCAAGCACCAAATTAATAAAGAAATAATAATTTTCAATATTACATAGATGTAGAAATATAGACTAGAATCTTAAACATTACTATGAAATAATATAAATTATAAGCTTTCAAGTTTGCTATAATATTCTCTGTATTTATACTTAATTCAGAATATACTTAATTCAGACAACGTATTTGTAGCAGACATGGTGAGGGTGGTCGAGGAAAGCGATGACCTGTATTCGAGTGTTGTGTGGCTCTTTATAGACAACGTGTCTACTTCAGAATCTACCTAGCTAGAAGCAATCTTGTATTAGGATTTATCATTAGATTATTAGGGTTTGCTTTCAAATTTAGGGTTTATTCACCCATTATATTGTATATATATTGTTCATGCATGGGAGGCCGTGGTGATCGGCCGGGATTTAAAAAAATTTGTATATATATTGTTCATGCATGGGAGGCGTGGTGATCGGCCGGGGTTTAATTTTGTTTATATATAATATTATTATTGGTGTTGTTGGTTGTATACCATCGGATGTTGACGTGGGTTACGGCGCCGGCCGGGAGGTTTTGTCCCTCCAATAGCGGGTTTTCAAATCTTATTTTTAAAAACGTGATAGGGTGTCACGGATTTTATTTAAGTTTTCAAAATATTTTTAAAAAAATGTGACGGTGGTAATTGCTTATTTGGAACCTTGGCGAAGTGACGCGATGCATATAAATCACTTGTTTCAGAATTAATATCATATAAAAAATTTGAAACTAAGTTTCGAATTATTCCAATATTCCTTAGACCCGTTTGAGATTTAGTATCAAATATAGAGTTTGATACTAAATTTCGAATTGTCCCATTTTTGGACAGTTTGAGAATGTGACTTGTAGTATGGAAACTTATGTGTATGTTTTTTTTTCTTTAGTTTTGAAAATTTCGTTTCTGCATCTCTCTGATTGTTCTCGGGTGCACTGAAATATACGTGCACTACGAGAACTGGGGGAGATGCTGCCGAAATTTTGAATCTAAGAAAAATACATATGTTAAGATGATACACACTATTAAAATGTCACGTTCTTGAATGGGATAGAAGCCTTACCAATTATAACTCGAATTCCACATTCTTCTCGTAATGCTGCCGAAATTTTGCCACCTTCTTTAGAACACGCTGCACAAGTGCAGGCACAAAAGTCCKTCCAAATTATAAGATTGTCGATATCAATCATAAGCGTAGGTTCAATCGATATGAGCCTTTTGTACTTGCTTCCCAAGCTGCACAAGTATACTACTGTGTATTAATGTGTTTGGTGTCTAATATATACTGGTATTTTGTAAAATACTCGTATTATTATCTAATAAATTTATCAGATGCCATTGCGTCGAGGATCCGGTAGCGTAGGTCGATCGGATATGGGGTCGGCTCATCGTTTAGCTGATTTCGACACCGATTACATGGGTCTCGGGACTGATCATCCAGCGACGCAGACCCCGACGTCGCATACACCTTCATCACAGACCCCGTCCGACGCGGGTACATCACAGACCCGACGACAGTTGGTAGCACCGCAGAGGGGTATGACTCAGGTTTATATTGCACGAGCGAAGTAAGTAAATCAATGATTTTAAAATTATAATTATCATTATGATTAATTTTTATCGAGTGAAAAAAATAAAAACACAATTGAATACAGGCTGCACAGCACATCGGGGAGGGTGTCCACTCTCCTCCGTATCATCTTTGAGAGGGATCTCCATCCCGCCGGGTGGTGCTATAAGGCGGTCCCTAAGGAGACTAAGACGTTCTGGTGGGAGATGTTTAAGGTAATTATTATTTTGTATCCAAATTTATTAGTATTTACCGTAAAAATACAATCATATGTTTCAATTGAATTTTAATTAATGTTTTATTTTTGCAGGAGGTTTGTGATTGGGATCCGGCGGCGTATAGTGAGAAAGACATACGGAAAGTATTTTTTCCGATGATCGGGGACCTTTACACGAAGAAGCTTAACGAGTATAGGCAGCATATTGCCTCCCATGCTGGTGGTCGGCCGGAGTGCCTGACCGAGGAGGTCTATAGGTAAACGATTCTGTTATGTGTTTTTTTATTAAATTAGAATTTTTTATTTATAACATATGAATTATATCGTATCTTATATATCATCCATTTCAACTAGGGCTTGGAAGACTGAGTGTGATAAGCCCAAGAACAAGAAGAAATCCGAGCAGAGCAGCAAGAATAGGAAGAGCGAGCCTGCTGGACCGGGGACTGGGATGTCGAAGCACACGGGGGGTGCTAGATCTACCATCGACTATGCCTTGGATATAGTAAGTAACGGCTATTRATAATATAATAATATATTATTTATTTGTTTAATTTTAATGTTAATTATTTGAAAATTCTATTTGAATACAGGAGCGGGAGACGCGTTCGCCGGCTACGTGCTACGATCTTTTTAAACGTARGCACCAGAAGAAAGARGGKGCYTGGATCGACACGAGATCTGCTAATATTAACGTTAGTCTCTTTTTTATTTTTAACTTATTCTTTGATTTTAACGTAAAATTTTAATAACGAGTTGTATTTCAGGAGGAGTACGAGAGACATCTGACCCAAGAGCAGGAGCGTGCGTCTTCCCAGGAGGAGAGTAACGAGGTTGACCAGGACCAGGTTTTTCTCGGCGTCGCCGGTGTGAAGAAGGGACGGCTTTACGGCACCGGCGCGTATGGGAAGATAGTGGCTGCTGCGAAGGGTTTACTGAAGGGCGACTCTTCCACCTCCTCCTCATCCCAGGCTGATAGAAGACAGATCAGAGAGCTCGAGGCGCAGGTCGAGGCTCAGAGGGCGCAGCTTGAGGCGTTGCAGCAGCAGGCAGCCGAGGAAAGGCGACAGCGTGCGGAGGAGCGCCGGCAGCAGGAGGATTTTCAGGCGCGGACGAACGCCCAGATGGCTGAGATGTACGCTCGTTTCCAGCAGCAGTTCCCCGCTCCCTATCAGCAGCAGCAGCAGTTTCCCCCTCCCCATCCATAGAACACTTTTATTTATCTAATAAACTTTGTTACTGTTTCGATCGAACGCATGTAATTCATAAATTTTCAAATATATTTTTTTATTATAATTGATTTATTTCTTTGACTTTTCTTTAATTGCTTTTTTCAATTTTTGGGAATTTTAATAATTAAACAAGAATTAAAATTAAAACAAAAAATTAAAAATTAATAAAAATTAATTAAAAAAATTAAAAATTAAAAATACCGAGGGAAAGTTCCCTCGGAATTTTGAAAAATCCGAGGGAATGGGACTCCCTCGGAAATCCGAGGGAAATATATTCCATCGGATTTTTTCAATTTCCGAAGGAATAAAATCCCTCGGAATTCCGAGGGATTTTATTCCCTCGGAAATTGAAGTATTCCGAGGGAAGTATTCCCTCGGATTTCCCTCGGATTTCCGAGGGATTGTCCGGTAATGGTTCCGAGGGAAACAATCCCTCGGAATTCCCTCGGTTTTGTAATTCCGAGGGATTTATTTCTCTCGGAACTGATTTCCGAGGAAGGTTTTTTCGAGGGAATTTTTCCCTCGGAATTTCCCTCGGTTTGACCAAAAACCGAGGGATTTTTTCTTAATTCCGAGGGAAAAAACCCCTCTGAAATTTCTGAGTTCTTTTGTAGTGCAAACTCATGTTTATATATATATATATATATATATATATATATATATATATATATATATATATATATATATATATATATATATATTTACACATGTGTGTGTGTGTCTATATATTTATACTTATGTCAATCTCAAATCTTTCTTGATTCAGAATGCTTACGGGATTTAGTTTCTTTCGATTGCTATTCAATCTAATATGAAAATCTCCATATTTTGTCTTTAGAGTCCTCGTGTAGGAAGACCAAACTTTCCTAATTCATGTTTTTCAATTCATATCGATTTTTATCTTGCAGATCCCCTGCAATCTTATTTTTTTCTATTTCTCTTTTTTCTTTATATAGAACTCAGATTCTTTAACTCTTTGACTTATGTATTTGAACACAAACTTTGCATATTTGAAATCACCCAAATACATCTCTGAATCTTGCAAACCCTCCAAATTATGCACGCTGAAATCTTTAACTTCCATGTCTATTGACCTTCTCTCTTCTTCTAGGCATGTTGCTTCATCTGAAAGTAAGAGAAATAAACATTAATTTGTTTCCTAATCAATACAAAATATATAGGAACACTATATGGACATAGAATCTTCCTTTAAATACTTTCTTGACTTCTAAGTAAAAAATACTTAGTTTTCATGAAGCTTCCAAGAAACAATTTAGTTAAATAATTAAATATATTTGAATAATGTTGATTCATTTTCATAAAATTTATATTTTTCCATGGTATTATCACAATTGTATTGGTATAATTACTTCACTTAATAGGAAGATTTCCTCCCAGCCAAACCCATGTATGGACATGTCCACTGCTCCAAGCTTCTTAATAAGTTTTATGTTTTAAAATCATTTGTAGAACACCACTTCCACCAAGTTTCTAGTGTCTATGAACACTCTACTCACACCATACCATACAACCTATAGTGTTATTAATAAGGCTTCATTACGCTGATCTGGTATGTCTCACGCATCATAAGGTTTTAACTGTAAAAAAGGATCGCGACTTTTGGCCATAATACAACGAATGCGTGATTCTCCTGGTCTAGTTTTATGGGGGTGGGATTTTTTATTCTGGCTGGATTTCACCAATTGGCCTTTTGTAGGCCACGATTTTCTAGAAAATAGAATAAGAAAGGCAGTTCTCACATCTAAACTTGATGTCATTCTTTCCCACAAATTAAGCCAGTTTATACGTCCAAAACGTTTAGCCAACAAGAACCCGATCACGCCACATCATACTTCCTTCTAGAATCGACCCATTTAAAAAGAAACATTAAACCACTCTTAGTGTAGAAATTATAACGGTTAGTTCAGATGTGTAGAAAATATGTATACATGTATAGGTTTTTAAAAGTTATTACGTATATAATAAGGGCATGAGTCCCTATTTTTATGAACAAAAAGACTTGATTATAGTAAGAAATCCAAAGCAAAATCGATATCCTCCTCCTATAATAACTCTAGAACCATAACAACGAGTAACTGGGCCTAAAATCCCAAAGATTATACACCGGGAAAACCTTTCATGAAGCTAGATGCTCTTTATAAGATCAGTCCGTAACCAACACTTAGCTAGGTAGTGTCAGCTTGGTCCAATCGAGCATACCTTATTTAATACACACACACACACACACACACTCACACACACACACACACACACAAAAGATGTGAGAATACACAAGTGAACTCTCGAATTGCAAACTTGTTAATATCATAAATAAGTTCTAATTCTCTAAGGCCTTTAAAAATTAATGGTGGTGTTTTACTTATCATAATTAAGAACTATTATGTGGCAATTTATAATTGTCGATTGGGTATCAATCACGCATTGAGAATTCTAATTGGACTTATTTAATTCTACATGGTTTGATTTTATGGGGATATACATGTGGTTTAACACTTGGCTGAGAGGATTTATATGATTCTATATGATTTAATTTTATGGGGATATGCATGTGGTTTAACACTTGGATGAGGGGACTTATTTGATTTTATCTGTTTTAATTTTATGGAGATATGCATGTGGTTTATTTCTTGACTGAAGGGATTTAAAGGATTTCTTAAGCTCTTTGGAAACCATGGATATATTATCCTTCTTCATGCTTTACCAATACTTCTATTACGTCGGCAATGAGCCGACAAATTTTAGGTCGGGGATATGATATGATATGATATGAAATGTTTGAGTATGAATAAGTGTGACAGGTCGCACGTCCAAACATTTAAAGAAAGGTGATCGAGGATATTTGCTACCTGAAAATACAGAGGTCGCGCGTTTGGATGTTAAAGGGGAGGTAAGATTTTCCATTTGGCTTAAATATGACTACGTATCAGTTAGAACATGGGGGATTAGCTGATTTATATGGTTTTAATTGGTTATGAAGAAATTGATAATTTAAATTTATCTGGAGCATATGTCACGAGTCCACCTTGTTGGATTGGTTGAGGCAATAAAACATGCCTGTGCGGCGCCGATATAGCCAACTCGAATTCCTCGAACTTAGCTTAAGACATTTTGGCTAACCTTCATAAATAATAGTTTTATAAGACTCCTAGAAAACTCGTTGATAACAATACAATAAGACGAGGGAACTATTCTTACTAATACTACTACGCCTAGGATTGGTGTGTTTTCCCCTCTCCAAGATACTGACTTTCTTAACAAAATTAGGTTACATAAAACCCTAAAACTTGGCCCAACTTTTCAATGGCCTCGGCCCGCCTCGCATACCTCTTGCGTCATGACTCGCATCGAGGCTTCTGTGATAGTCCCCATCGACCTAATAAAGGATCGCTCACATGATATTCCTATGGTTTATATGAGTATAGGCTGATGCTTTGATTAGATCGGTGATGGATGGATGGATGGATGGCTTTATTGTACAGGATATGATTTACATATTCTTTGTTGAAGAGAGCATGTTTGATGTACATGTTCTTTACAACTTTTTACGGTAGAGAATATTTTTGATTTACATATTATTTACTGCTTTGTTAAAAATCATGTGAGGAATATGTTTGATTAACATATTTTTTGTTGTTTTGTTTAAGACCTATGTAAAGAGCATTTTTGACTTACACGTTCTTTACAACCTTTTTATGAGTTTTGAATATATTTGACTTACATATTCTTTACTGTTTTGTTTAAAACTTAGGCAATGTATATGTTTGATTTACATATTCTTTGTTGTAAAGAGCATATTTGATTTACATATTCTTTGATGTTTCATATTTCCTGTTGGATGTTATGTATCTAGGAGAATGTGTTTGTTTAACATGTTCTCTGTTGTCTTCTGAAAAAATTTGTGATTAATACATGCCTTTAGGTGTTTTGTTGGGATGTGTATATGGTTATATTTGATAGGTATATTTTATGATTACTTGATTATGTGTTGATGATAAACCAATATACAACGTTATTCGATTAAAGATTTACGAAAAACTAATATTTATTTTTAAAAATTAATTAAATCATAGTATCAAGAGTCACAACCTTCGAGTGTGAAACAAGCGTATGCCTAATGATAATAATTGAATTGCGAGGAATAGGTTTGAAAACTAATGTTCACAATGTTCTTATGATTGATCCTTGTTGTGTAAAGAATCTTATGCGAAATGGGAAGATATCTCAAGAATTCAAACGATGAAAAACGTGATCAGATAAATTTTCTGTTCTATCAGGTAAAAGATTCTTCATACCATTGACTTGGTACGCAAACGGCAAATACTAGATGTTTTAAATAATACATAGGATCAGAACAAGTTATTTTGTGGTAGCAAAATATTCGTCGGCTCGTAATGTTTGGGCTAGTATTTACCGATATCTAGATTGAAATTGTGATTTTCATTTATTTTACAACTTAATTTTTTAAGTACTAAATCAGTAATTTATTACAATTAACACATATCCCAATCTTATTAATATATGTATATCTTTAATTCAATTATTATTTTAATTAAATAATTAAATACTAATAAATACAATATAATAATATAAAATTATTCATTTTCAGATATACTTTGACATACCTACAATAAGAAGCTAAAATTCTAAATACAATAATTAGTGAACGATTAATAAGTTATGATTACTTATAAATACTTAAGATTGTGTTGAAATTGTAACCAAGCTTTTTTTTTTTTTTTTCTTTTTATTATATAATGTGATAAAATTGCACGTACGGATGAGCATTGAAAGTTTAGAGTATTTCCAGTTTCTTACTTCAAATGTCAACCCCGGATATTTCCATATTTTATCTTTGACTCCCAGTTAAGAAAAAAATCTATTTCGGGGACTGCCGCCAAAATTACAAGTTGACTCGTGCATTTATAACGTTTAGCCTCACAACTACATTTAAATTCGCGTCATTTTCTAAGCGATCATTTTGACAATTTTAAGGTTCAACTACTCGTGGACCAAGTAAGAAATATTTGTTTAGTCTTTTCCTTTCCTTTTTTTCATCTCGTAGATAAATTTTTGTGATAAACATTAGCATATACACGACTTGCACGAGTAGTGCACCTGACCAAATAGAATCCGCAGGTTTAAAATCAAACCGAAAATGTATTGTTCGAAAGTCAGAATTGTGTTAATGATTTTACAACTGGAACCGAAATCAGGAATCGACTTAACGGTTATTGTTATGGTCACGATTACGGTTCTAAATTTTAAAAATTGTGGAACTAGCAGTTTCGGATTTGTAATCGAAATCAGCGGTTCATTTCCTATTTGTGTGCTTTATATATATATATATATATATTCAAAACTTCTGTTAGAACGAACAAACGAATTATCGGTCAGACCAACTTCATACCAATAAAAAATAGTACAAAAATCAATATATTATAATAAAGATTCAGTATATCATAGTACCAATACAATATAGTATAAAAACTTATACATCATAGCAGTGGTCAGATATTTATGAAAAATCAATACTTTGGAGTATAAAAACCAATAAATTATAGTACAAAAATTAATACATAACAATATCGGGTAATATGTTCTAACGGGTCATGACCCGTCAATCTGGCATAACACAAGTGTTTCTCATATATATTATATATGTCAATACTTTCAAATACAAAAACCAATACATTCTCGTATCGGGTCAGATGGCCTAACGGATCATGACTCGTCAATCTGGCTTAACATAAGTGTTTGTTATTATATATGGAGTATTATATTTATATATAATATAATACATTCAATATAATTATATAATACAAAAATATTATCTAATATTTAAATAAAGTTAAAATATAAAAATAAAAATTAGACGGTCCGGTTAAAAACGTACGTAAGACCAAAATTTCGATTAATGTTCTTCCCTTTTCGGGAATCGAGAACTAATGGTTCTGAAACCGTCGCAAGGCCTAACTGGTACAAGAATCTCCTTGAACAACACTCTAGTTAAGAAGAAGAAAGACACTATAAGAGCATCTTTAACAACAACCCCAAACTCCTCCCACTTTTTCAATTCTCACTCCGCCATATCAGCAAAATACCTTCCACATCATTTCCCTCCCCTTCCCCTCCCCAACCCCTTTTCATCTTATTTATTCACCCTACCAACAAACTTACTATTCGTGGGTCCCACATGTTCCCCATTAATTTTCATATATACTTTTTATATTTCAATACAATTATATTTATCTATTATCTATTTAAACATTTTATGAATATAAATTACACACACACACACACACACACACACACACACACACACACATATATATATATATATATATATATATATATATATATATTTGAATTTTTTTTATTTATAATAATTAATATTTATGAGTAATTTAAAATTTTAATTAATAATAAAATTTTTTTTTAAGTTTGAAAACTTATTTTACTACAATAATTTTTATTTTTAATTTATATATATATAAACTCTATTTACACACTTTCCTACTGACATGAAAGTGTAGAAAATAATTTTTAACTTTATTTTATATATATAAATAAATAAATTCAAACATTGATTTTATTATAATATTAATTTATGATTACTTTGAAATAATCAAAAAAAATTTAACAACAACATGATTAAAAATATGATATATTACAAAAGAAAACCCAAACTTTGAATTTTTTTTCATTTATAATTAATATTTACTTTAAAATTTTAATTAATAATATAATTTTAATTTTTTTAGGTGTAAAAACTTATTTTATTTATTTTTTATTTTTATTTTTTGAGATAAGATGTGATATTCTATTTTATTTATATATCTATTCTTAATTTTTTTTCACTTATAATTAATATTCATTTAAATATTTTAAAATTTTAATTAAGAATAAAATTTTAAATTCTTTATGTATGGAAATTTATTTATTTTACAGTAAATTATTTTAATTTATATATATATATTTAAATTCAAAAGGAAAAAGACAAATCAAAAAAAAAAAGAAAATGGGACGGAAGAAGAAAGGAAAAAGCAGGAAAAAGAGAAGGAAAAAAAAAATGATAATGAGCTTTGCTGAGGTGGGGCCCAGCGCCCCACTCTCCGCCAGGCGCGTGCGATGCACGCGCCAATTTGATTGGCCAGGGGCGGCAACTGCCGCCCCACCCCTCCTCTCTTTCTTTCTTTTTTCTTTTTTCCTTTTTCCTTCCCTCCGTCTGCTTAAGTCCCTCCCCTCTTCCCTCCCCTCCCCAAACCCCTCCCCATAAATAAGGCCCTCCCCACTCCCTCCCCATCCCCTCCTGCCGTTACAGATGCTCTAAGGTCAAATAGTCACTCTCACACAAGAAACCACAAACACTAAACAACTTACAAAGAACATATACAAGCGCAATCTACCACACATATTACAAGATAAAACTATCCCATTTTTTACCTTCACACTGTTGATAGTCGATCCGGCGCAAAGGATGTTAGACACGTGACAAGCCACACCCAGGATAAGAGGTCGAGATCAACCATCAGAAAACAAACCCGATCACATCTGACACAACCGGTTTCATTAAATCAGATTAAAAGATGAGTCAATCCCAGAATGTGCACTTGGTAGGTAGAGGTTCAGTTCTCATTAACACAAATGTGATAAAAAACATGCATTGGACGATTTAGAAAATGTCGATATATGGTGCACATGTTCAGGAATCTCTCACTCAATGAAAGGTATAAACACCCCTTATGGCCAAACATTAAAATACATGCAATCTTGAGATAGAAAATCACATACAAACTAGAACAATAAAAGTTGTAAACTAATATACTTAAAGAGACAGATTATTTGACGAAAAGAATAAAAATTACTACACTGAACCATAGCCTTTTAAGCTTGGTCTCATGCTTAAAATCACCAATAAAAAAGCAATTTAGGCATGACTCACACGACCATCGCATTCTAGATCTGAAAAGTTTTTAATTCCCTCTTTAACTCCTAAATTAACAACTCTGTGGAAAAATAATTAAATCAATAATAGTAATATGTCAAGGTAATATAAAATAGTTAAGTTTAAAATGACTCGGCTGATTTTAGAGAGTAAAACGCCCTCGTTGCACAGGTAAAATAAGATAGCCAAGATTTATTACCCGTTCGTACTCTCGTGTGAAATAAATAGTAACAAAAGCCACTTATTAATGATAAACGACAAAGGTCTTATGCATGTGCATGGCAATGGAGCCCTGGACTAGCCGTAGCAAAGCAAGACCATCTAAAAGACAAGAAGGCCTCAGCTCGGGTGCAAAATGATCTCTATGCACCATCTGCAGCTGATTATGGTGGAAACGGCTAGTGAAGGAAAACAACTGGCATTGTGAACGGATGTTTGACACTTGGATATACTAGATTGTTTTATGAGATGTATAAATATATGTATTGTGCGGATGTAAACGTATGAAAAAATTTTAGCATCTTTTCTAGTCATTTATTCCTAACCCTAGTAATATGCATAGCCGCTTTCTTCATGTTTTGGTTATCTTTCCTTTTATGGTACCAGGGGACATGGTTTACCTTATTGCATACAAAGCTTCATTTTTTATCACCTATCACGGGTCCCTTTCATGGTTGCAGCTCCTACAATTAACGCTCTGGAGCCAGTGGTTCAATTGGAGACTCAACTTGTCACCATCAAATTAAACGACAACAATTACCTGTTGTGGGAGCAACAAGTTCTTACTTCTCTCAGAGGCTATTGGCTGGAAGGGTATATCACAGGAGATATTTTAATCCCAGAGAGACCAATTCCCAGTTCTGATGGTGAAACACCAACCATGAATCCTGCTTATATGAATTGGATCAGGCAGGACCAGCTTATTGCCTCTAGGCTGTTGTCATCTCTCTCAAAAAACCTCTTGGTCACCACTGTTGGTTTAAGGAGTGCTAAGCAGATATGGAACACCCTAAAGGGATCTTTTGCCACACAGAGCTTAGCTAAAGTTACGCAGCAGGAATTGCAGCTTCAAACCCTCAAGAAAGGAAATCTGTCCATCAGAGACTATTTTAACAAGGTGAAATCCATTTGTGATATGATCTCTATTGTTGATGAAGGAATCAAGAAAACAGATCAAGTCTTGCATCTTCTAACTGGATTGGGACAAGAGTATGATCCAGTCATTGTCTCTTTAACCACAAGATCCAAAGCCTATAGCCTCATGGAAGCCTATACAGCCTTGTTGTCTTATGAGATCCGCATTGAGGGAGTTGAGACTGCTAATCACTCTGCTGGATCAGACAAATCTCAGTATTTTTTGAATTTGTTCACTCAATCTCAAAGGAATAGAAGGAGTAATAACAGTTCAAGCACTAGAGGCAGAAGCAACTTAGCAAGGGGAAGAGGTTCTTATTCAAGAGGAGCTGGAAATGGTTAATGAGGAAGAGGAGGAAGGTTTCCTGGAACTAGTAGACCTAAATGTCAGATTTGTGGCTACAACAACCACACAACAGAGAAATGTTATTACAGGTTTGATATGAACTACACAGCTGGCTCCTACAATAACAATCATCAGACTGGGACCAATACCTCCCCTTTAGCTCACATGGCTAGTTTTCCAACCAATGGATCAGAATGCAGCCAGGATAGTCTTTGGTATCCAGATTAAGGACCCACCAATCACCTTACCTATGACTTTGGGAATTTGAACATGGCTACAGATTATCAAGGAGTTGACAGAGTTCAAACAGCAAGTAGAGTAGGTATGAACATTGCTCATATTGTTTCTTCTATGGTAAAATCCCCCTACCAAGCTAATTGCTGCACCTTTTTACTCAATAACCTATAACATATCCCTGCTATAACCAAAAATCTTATAAGTGTAGCGAAGTTTGCTCAAGATAACCAAGTTTTCTTTAAATTTCATCCCATTATTTGTCTTGTGAAGGATCTAGAAACAAAGAAAACACTACTCCAAGTGAGTATTAAGGATGGTCTTTACAGCTTCAACCTTCAACAACACACTTAAGGCCCTCAAATCAGTCCACAACCTAAACCATCACTGCACCAACCTTTTTCCCTTTCAGCTAGAATAATTAAGGGTCTAGATTTGGCCATTTGGCACTCTAGGATGGGTCGTCCCTCTAATGATGTTGTTAAGAGGGCACTCAAACATTGTAATGTTCTCTTTGTTGATAATAAAGTTATTTCATTATGTTCTGCTTATCTTGAAGCGAAAGCACACAGATTACACTTTTCAGATAGTGAAACTGCTTATAAACATCCTTTTGATCTTGTGCATAGCGATCTTAGGGTACCTGCTCAAGTTGTTTCTCATTCTGGTTTTAAATATTATGTGAGTTTTATTAATCATTTTACCATATTTCTTGGTTTTATCTCCTAAAGCAAAAGTCAGACACTAAATCAGCCTTTTTACATATCCAAGCACTAGTTGAAACTCAGTTTAATGCTAAAATCAAGATTTTGCAGAGTGATGGTGGGGGTGAGTTTCTTGTATCAAGGCCTATACTAGCTCAATGTGGAATTCAACATAGGGTTTATTGTCCCTACACACCACAACAAAATTAGCTAGCAGAAAGGAGACATAGGCAGATAGTTGAAGTAGGTCTCTCCCTTATCTCTTAGTCCAAAGTTTCGCTTATGTATTGGGATGAGGCTTTTACTAGTGCAATTTTTCTTATCAACAGATTACCTAGCAGGGTTTTGCAATATAAATCACCTCTGCAGGCTTTAACATGATATAAACCTAATTACCTTTTCTTAAAATCCTTTGGTTGCCTTTGTTATCCCTTACTCAGGCCTTATAATATTCATAAACTTCAACCAAGAAGCCTACCTGCAGTTTTTATAGTTTATAGTCCATACCATAAGGGTTACAAAGTCCTCTTACCCTCCAAGAAAATAATAATCACAAGACATGTGATTTTTGAAGAGTCCACTTTTCCTTTTCATAAGCACAATACAATCCTTCCCAACATTTCTTTACCACCTGTAACTACAGCTCCTTTACCCATATTACTAAGATATCCACCTACATCAGTGGATACACCACCTCGTCATTCACCATCACATCAAGTCCCTATTACAGATACATCACCCACCACCTCTACAGCCTCCACATCATCAACATCATCCATTCTAGGGGGCACAATTACTATAGATTTACCAATTGAGAATGTTCATTCTACTCATCTTTCAGATGCACGTAACATTCCTCCTCAGGTTGCAGGGACACATCAAATGATCACCAGATCAAAGGCTGGGATTTATAAGCCTAAAGTTCTATTTGCATCTAACTCAGAAGATTTTGAACCTCAGAATGCAAATGATGCTTTAGCCATACCAGCTTGGAAATAGGCAATGCATGAAGAGTTTCAGGCCTTATTGAAAAACAAGACATGGAGCTTGGTTCCTATCCCTCATAACAGAAAAGTTATAGGCTGTAAATGGGGTTTTAAGCTCAAAAAGGATCCAAATGGTGTTGTTATCAAACACAAGGCAAGGTTAGTAGCGAAGGGGTACAATCAAGATCCAGGATGGGACTACACTGAACTTTCAGTTATGTTATCAAACCAGGAACAATTAGAGTCATTCTATCCCTTGCACTGACTTTTGGGTGGACCTTCAGGCAAATTGATGTTGAAAATGCCTTACTCAATGGGAATATTGACGCTGAACTATTCACAGAACAACCTGTTGGTTTTGAGCACCTGTCCAATCCACCCTTTGTCTGTAAATTGCACAAATCTTTGTATGGTCTTAAACAAACATCAAGGGCCTGGTCTAGTATATTTGGTGAGGTTTTGATTGAACTTGTTTTTCATGTTTCTCAGGCTGACACATCACTTTATATTAAACACTCTTACAGTTCCTGTCTCTTGGTTATGGCTTATGTAGATGATATAATAATCACAGGCAATCACATCAAAGCTATTGATCAACTAGTTATTCAGTTCAGAGGTTATTTTTCTATTAAGGATCTTGGTCATCAGCTTCTTTCTGGGCATTCAGGTCTCACAAACTTCAGATGGCCTTTTTCTAAATCAGAAACAGTACGTGCATGCCATTTTGAATAGGGCCGGAATGAAGGGGGCAAAGAGTCTTTCAACTCCTATGGTTTATCATCCACCCCTATCCAAGTTTTATGGAAAACCTTTACAGCTTGAACATCAGCATCAGTACAGAAGGATTGTAGAAGCACTTCAGTATCTAACTTTAACTACACCTGATATTTCCTATGCAGTTAACAAAGTGAGACAATTTATGCAATCACTTGTTGACTTGCACTGGAAGGCATTAAAAAAGGATATTGAGATATATTGCAGGAACAGTGGATTATGGGATAAAATTGTCAATATGCAGCAGCTTCAGGATCACAGCATTTTCAGATGCTGACTGGGCTTCAAATGTGGATGACAGAAGATCAACCTCAGGATTTTGTGTGTTTTTAGGAAATAATCTCATTTCTTGGAAATCCAAAAAACAACCAACAGTCTCAAGGTCAAGCACAGAAGCTGAGTACCGAAGCCTTGTTCTAGTTACTTGTGAAATCATGTGGCTGCATTCACTCTTCAGAGAATTCAAAATACAACTGACCAAGCCAAGTGCAGTGTGAGTTGATAATCAGGGAGCAATTGCACTTGCTTCTAATCCTGTGCATCACTCAAGAACCAAACACCTGGAACTAGACTTGCATTTCATAGAGAGATGATAATGAACAGAGTGATCTCAGTAAGGCATGTACCAGCAATAGATCAAAGAGCAGACATATTTACTAAGGTTTTGTCAGGACAATTCTATGCAAGGATGAGAAATAAGTTGTTTGTAACTTCAGAAGGATGCATAAAATTGAGGGGGCATGATAAATGACAAAGGTATTACGCTTGTGCATGGAAAAGGATCCCTGGACCAGCCGCAGCAAAGCAGAACCAGCTAAAAGACAAGAAGGCCTCACCTCGGGTGCAAAATGATCTCCATGCACCAGCTGCAATTGATTATGGTGGAAACGGCTAGTGAAAGACAACAACTAACATTGTGAATGGATGTTTGACACTTGGATAGTCTAGATTATTCTATGAGATGTATAAATATATATATTGTGTGGATGTAAACGTATGAAAAAATCTTAGCAGCTTTTCTGGTCATTTATTCCTAACCCTAGCAATATGCATAGCCGCTTTCTTCATGTTTTAGTTATCTTTCCTTTTAATTAACTCATTTCTCAAGTATGTATGCATATATATATATATATATATATATATATATATATATATATATATATATATATATATATATGTGTGTGTGTGTGTGTATGTGTATATATAAGAAATTATTAATAAAAACAAGTTTTATATAAAAAAATATTAAAAGAAACAAATTCTCTCATAGCTTTCTTGAGGAGTTTGTTTGCAAGTTAGTACTCTTATACCACAAACTATTTGTGTATGATAGATAGAAGTGTATTATATATTGTTACCATCCTATAAAAACTTTCCTTTAAGTGGGAGCTAAGAACTAATCTTAGCCGCATATTGGTATGATTTGGAAGGTCAATAATCCTCGTCTCTTAAATTTGGTAACACTACAATAAAACTGTCAAATTCCAACAGAAAATATCAGTTGGAATTTAATACAAATTTCTGTTGGAATGCCTAATTACAATAAAATATCCAACGGCCATTAGAATTTGCGTTGGAGTTTATTCTAAAGATTGACAATTCCAACGAAAATTAATCAATGGAACTTCCATTGGAATCTGTTTTCTGTAGGAATACTGTTGGAATTTGGTCATTCCGACGGCAAGCTTTCCAACGACTTATATTATATTCCATTGGAAATTTTGTTGAAATTAGGTATTTCAACGGAAATTTGTATTGAATTCCAACGGATATTTTCCGTTGGAATTTGACAGTTTTTTTGTAGTGTAATAAGCCATAAATAATATATTATATACAACACAAAAGGAAAAAATAAAAAAATGTTTATCGGTGGTAAACCAGATTCCTTATTCCAGCCACTAAATCAACAGTTTGTAATTATTCCTCTTACTCGAAAACCGAAAAAAAAATTAGAACAATCACTTTTGAAAATCGAAACTGGAAAACGCATGCAAATCTTCTTCCTCTTTCAAAGTATCTTAGAACAAGAATTAACGTATCTTCAACCAGTTCAAGACCTTCTTTTTGTTTATAAAAAGATCATTTCAAGATGGGATGGGGAATTCAGCGACTACGGGAGTGCAGGTGAAACACAAAGAATCGAAGGTGAGTTATTTGCTCCTCTATGAATAAGGGATTTAGCTTTTATACGAATAATTAATTTTAGAAAGAATGTTGAGATAGATTAATCAGTGTAAATATTTTAGGTAAATTCGTTATTGTGATTTAATTTTTTTTTTTTTTGCATGCACTTGATGTTTTTATTAGAAAATGTTATTTTTAACTATTGTGGGTTTGAACATGTGCTTCCAGCTTGAGGATTTGGATTTTGTTGGTTATTTCCTTTTTGTTTCTTATTGCTGAACCCAAAAATTTAGGGTTTAAGAGTTGCTAAGTTCAAATGCCCTCTTTTGTGATGTTGGGATGCTATTTTTCAGCGTATGTAATTTTTTAAAAACATAATTGAAGTGAAAAGGTGTTGGGGAAAAGTTTAAAACTGATAAAAGCTGCACACAAGCCATTGCAGAAAAGGAAAGGAACAAAGCTACTTTCAGATATCAAAGTTCAAATGTTTATTGAATATATGAAAGCTGCTGTATAAAGCTAAACCCTAAATAAGACCTAGGAGCAACTAAAGGACTACACAACGGTCTCCAAAGGAGAGCCACTGATCTACATGCCAGCTATACACCAAAGAAGGGTCCAGATCAAGCCAGTACAGCCATCCTGCATGGCAGCTTGCATGGGCCCTTGTATGCGTCCAAAACCAGAAGAAAATAAAACTATAGGATGACTTCGCACTTGGTCTTTGCCATTTGGTACGTTGATGTATTTTTGAGTTTATGAAAGGAAGGCGATCACTTCAACGCGACCTTTTACCATTCATTGACAACATCCACCGTTCAAATCCACCGAGACCAAGACCCATTTTTATTCTCGAGGACGATTCCTCTACAGCAACTGATTTCGCTTGTGATCAAGCTTCCGACATTATATTAGAAGTAAATCCGATTCAAAACGGTAATTCACCACCGAGATCACCACCATGCCCCATTATTGCGAGACAAGATGCGGGGAGAAACGAAAGGAGTCGACCAGCAGCAAACGTAATCGGTCACCAACCCAACATGGCGAATACGAGGCACAACGAAGAGATGAACAACAATGCTATTCACCAACACAACATCGAGAACGTGTCAATTAGGAACGAAGATTTTCTGCAGCATAACGCGTATGCTAACAATCAAGGGCACGTGAATGATTGGTTGGAGAATCAAGATCATGGTTACGAGCAAAATAATTTCGGAAGGAGATACGAGCGCGAGCACCATTACGCGCATGACGACCACTATGAGAGAGATAATGACCGAGTTAGGGAACCAAGGGGAGATCGAGCGCCTCGACAACAAGATTTGGCACGCCCAAAGGTTGTGCTTTATGGGTCTGCTATTTTTCTTGGCCCGACTGCAAGGGAAGTAGAGATTAAACCGCATCAAATTAATTTACTTCCGACTTTTCACGAAAATGCCCACGAAGACCCTTTAGCGTTTTTGAACTACTTCATCGATGAAGTAGGCAGATTTGTAGGTCATGGCTTAAACCGGGAGGAGATGCAAATGATTTGTTTCCCTTATAACATGAAAGACAAGGCGAAGACATGGTTACTGTCCTTAGAACTAAGGTCATTAACTGATTGGGAGATGATAAGCGAGAAGTTCTTAAATCAATACTATTCGGCACAAACAACGGGGCAAATTCGGAGGCAGATTACTAACTTCGAACAAGTGGAGGGAGAATTATTTCATGAAATATGGGAGCGTTACAAATTACTTTTACAAGCATATCCCCATCATAGCTATTCCCCCGAGATAATTAATCAGTTTTTCTTTGATGGTTTGTCGCCCATGGGGAAAAGCCAAGTTGAGATAGCAGTAGGAGGAGATTTTGGTGATTTAACGGCCCGCGAGGCAAAACGAGTATTGGAGAAACTGAGTGCAAAATCTAGAGAAACCAACTCTCGGCCTCGTAAATTGAAAGTTAACGAGATTTCCATCCCTGATCCTGACTTAGATGATGGCAAATTAGTCAAAGCAAAGTGCGAAGAGATATTTGAGGAGAAATTGGCAGCTTGGAAGGCCGAGCGGGTAAGCAAGGCCTCTTCAAAGAATACTAATGCGATATGTCACCAATGAATTTCCCCCGAACATTTAGCCGGTATGTGCCCGTTCAACAACGAACAACGAGGAGACGTCAATGCCATCCAGCACTATTCGAATCAATAACATTCGGGGCAGAGACCACCGCACATGCAAACACCTACTACAGTTCAGTCGACTGATCAACTTTTAGTCTGGCAACAAAACCAAGTTGCTGAAACTATTCAGAATCGAGATGGCCTCACACATGTTCAGGAGGAAATGAAGGGAGTTCGAAACGATATGAAAGAATTGAGAACGATGATGGCTGAAATGGCCAAAAGCACTCTTGAAAATTCGTCAGGACTAAGAAGATTGGAGTTAATGGTAGGACAATTGGCAACTGACATGGCATCATTGAAGAAGGAGAAAAATACTCTTCCAAGCCAAACATAACAAGCCTCAACTATTCATGTGCTACGAAGCGGGAAAGAAGTGGATAACTACATCGAGCTAGGAAAGGAGGGAGACAAGAAAGAGACCGAGACCCAACCTCCGGGAGCAGTGAAGAAAAAGAAATCGACAGCAACTGAAGACCCCGCTGATTCTTTAAATGCACCCCCACAGAAGTTGACCATTTATGATCACGTTCCCTTCCCAAGTCACCTACGTCTGGCCAAGGAGAATAAAAAATTCATGGAGCTATATAACTTATTGAAAAATATCAATGTTAACCTCCCCCTGATAGAGGTGATGAAGACAATGCCAGCGTTTGTGAAGTTTTTCAAGGAGCTAGCATCAAGGAAAAGGCGTTTGGCTATAAATCAGCCTGTAGATTTGATAAGAGAAGTTGGAGATATATTTAAGAAACCATTGCCACCTAAAGAGAAGGATCCCGGAAGTTTTTGCATAACTATCTCTCTCGGGAATGGACAAACGGCAAGAGGGATGCTCGATCTTGGCGCTACCATAAATTTGTTGCCCCATTCGATTTACAAGGAATTTGGCCTAGGACCGCTGAAGCCGACCACGATGAAATTACAATTGGCGGATAGGACGATAAGGCTACCTTTGGGGATTGTGGAGGATGTCTTAGTACAAGTAGACAAGCTAGTAGTACCAGTCGACTTTGTCATTATGGATGTTGGTGACGTACAAAGCGAGAATCGAGAACACACCATTTTGTTAGGACGTCCGTTCATGTCTACAATGCGTACGGTGATCGATGTAAACGGGGGAAGGGTGACTATGTCCGTATTGGGCGAAACAGTGACTTTTCACTTCAAGATTTTCACAAGAGTCCTGCATCGTTTGTTAAGAACGATTGTTCTACTATTTATTTAGTAGATTCTTGCGCGAATGAGCTCTTCAGCATTGGCACGATTGAAGAGTTTGATAATGCCGAGGCATTTGATGATGGATTGCCCATGAAGTTTGACGTACCTAAAGACGAGCCAAAAGTGGAGTTGAGACCACAACGAGAATGTTCGAGGTTTGAGCCAAGAGAAGAGACGAGGCCACCACATATTCATTCAAGATGTGTTTCCCTCGACCCCTACAAGAATTTTAAACGTACGAAGAAAAAGGGCGAGGCTAATAGCAAGGATTGGACAAAGAAGAAGTCGAACGAATTTTTTAGCGAGAAGTTCAAGGTTGGTCAACTAGTGCTGTATAATTCCGATCGTAAGTTTGATCCAACCAAGTTTGAAGTCGCATGGAGTGGACCATTTTTAATAAAGGAGATGGATGAGTATGGAGTCGCCACTATTTACAATGAGAGTGCAAAGATGGGATTCCAAGTCCACAAACATCGACTTAAGCCTTATTTCAAGGATTATATGAAGAATCGTGATCGTACCAAGGAGGAGTTCGTGGACCCACCACGAGCTAGAATTTGATCAAGTAATTGCGTCGAGCATATGACGTTAAATGTTGTGCTTCTTGGGCGGCAACCCAAGCGTTAGTTCATTTTTGATTTATTTTCTTTATTTTATTTTATTTTATTTATGTCTGTTTATATTGTGTCAATTTCCGTGGTACGTTTATGTGTGTGTTGATGTGTAGAAAATACGATAAATCGCTTATTCTGGACAACGGTTATATAACGGTAGCTCGCTACCGCAAGGCCTTACCGCTAGTTCCACTTGAGACGTTAACGTTGACGATCAACCACTGAACCTACCGCTTACCGCAGCAATCAGGGATAACGATGATTTCGTCGATCGAGGTCGTAATCTGACCCAAGTTAGCCGCAGCCCGGCAACCTTTTGATGAGCTGCAACCCAGCCATTTACGACGTAGGCCGCAATCCTGCCATTTCAAATCCAAAAAGACGTGCCACCGGGCACTTACGCGTCACAATTGATCACAACCATGTTTTGTTTGTTTGTTTTTGTTTATAGGTTTGCTCGGGACAATCTAGTCACGCGATCTAAGARGAAGGATAATTGCACATGCGTTTTTAGAGAGGTTCGGCCATCGAATTTTCAGGGATGTTTTCTTATCTCCCATACTCTTATTTTCTTTAATATTTATGACAATCAGGAGATTGCCAGGTTTTTAGGGAGGGGGGTGGTTGAGTATGGTTAGTGCAATTTGATGTCTTTTGTTTTGAAATGCATATTTTTGATGTGATTGATCGCTACTTCTACGCTTATTTGTGTTTGTATGGCTTGCCTGTCGAAGTTGACTATGTCTGATTATTTGTTATAGTCTTTTGAGCGTGCATAAGTGCATAAATTTTTCAAAACGAATATTTATATATTGTAAAATAGTACTTGGATGCAAACGATTTCGCAAAACCTTAAACGCAGCGTCAATTCAAAATTTTTCATGCAAAAAGCCAGCGAGTAGCCTGAGTGTTTATCATCATTGCATGTACGTGAATAAGTTTCAGTCTTGATATCTCTTTGAAACCGCTGTGTGTAGTCGACTTTGAAAATGAGGTTAAGGCACATATAAAACCCTATTTCGGCTATATCCATATATTTTTCGCCACTATAAATTCCGAATGAGCCAATCATAGACAAATAATCCATGCCTATAGCCATGAGTGTTTTTGAGACGACCCTACAAACCCATTAAAAGCGTGGGGTAGGAGTTCGTATTTTTATTGGTTATTTGAGTCTTGGAAATTTTTATTAGGAATTTATTATTTTTGTAATTAAGGACCACCATCCGAAAAAAAAGACAAAATTAATACCCCATAAAAAAATAATAATAATAAAGGGGGAAATAAAAAAAAAGAGACAAGAAGAAGATAGGATGGTATAAAGGCTTGAGTCGAATTGTGTATTTTATGAGGCCTTATGTTTAAGAGGAAATTGAGTTGTGATTAAGTGGTTTTTTTTTTTTAGTTTTAAGTCGGTTTTACGGTTTGCGAGTTGGGAAATAGCCTATATTTTAAAGGCTAAGTTATGAGTGTTAAGTGAGGTTTTTATTTTTGAACGAGGTGAAGCACATTGCTTCGTATTTAGGTTAGGTTGAGTGAGTTATTGATCATGTTTGATAATGAGTTAGCCACACGACTTATATATTCCATACCCGTCCAAAGAGCCTTACGTTACAACCCGCGAAGACCTTTTCCGATTATTAGTTTAGACAACACACTTAATTCGCGGTTGAAAAGAGATTAATTTTCTGTGCCTATTTATTGTGCATGTAATTGTATGATCTGAGTGTATACATGTCCCATGCAGAAAATACTTGAGTGCTTTTGAGCGTACTTATATATATTATCCTTCGTGAGGAAGCATGATTTTATTGAAGCGACAATGTAATAATGACCAAGTGTTTGACGTTGCGTGACTTGTATCTATATTTTCAAAATTATATATGTAGCATAGCACGACTCTTTGCTTGAACTTATTTTCATTCTAATCATACTTTGAATTTATCGTTTGTTCGAGGACGAACAAACCAATTAAGCGTGGGGTAGTGGATTAGAGTAGATTTGTCCTTATTTTTATTAGTATTTTAGTACGTTTTTCTATTTGTTTTTGGTATAAGTTATACGATTTAAGCATAATTCCATATTTTTATAGTTCTGACTTATTTTACCGTATTTTAATCGTAATTGATGCAAATAGGTGATATTTCATTGTTTTCACTTTACAGCTAAGTAACCGGAAGAGTTCAGTGCGTAATAGACGAAGTTCGATGTTCAAGAATAGGAGAACGAGCTTTCCGGCGAAACGAGTAGCAAAAGATAGGGAGAGACGGAGGCAGACGCGCAGCAGCATCGACTGATGCTCCGTCGACGCGAGCCATGATCCGCGTCAGTCGACGCAGCGTCGACGCACTGTCGACGCAACTTGCTGAAGCATTGATGTCGACGCACCGATGTTGACGCAATATCGACGCAACTTGCTGAAGCATCGATGTCGACGCACCCAGTCGACGCACCCGCCCATCCGACGCGCACGCCCAGGCAGCACCGACGCCGAGCACCAGCGCACGTCAGTCGATGCACCATCGACGCGACGGCCCAGAATTCGGATTTTAGAGTTTCTTGTGCGCCAAGACTTACAATATCTATATAAACCCTCCTTATTTCGGATTTTTGAGAGAACACACGACCCCCTAGGGTATTTTAGCTGATAATAAACATAATTCCACATCTCATAACGAGATTTGAAGACGGAGATCAAGGATCGAAGAACAACGCGTCTAAAACATCGAATTCGCGTTCGGGATTGAATCTTCGCCCAAGATCGACGTGCAACTCCGGAATAGCTGGAGCTTTCTCATTTCTTTTAGTAGTTACAATAAGTTTTCTAAACTCTTAGTTAATTTAGTAGTTGATTTCTAGTTTAATTATTAGTTTAATTCTTAGTTAATCTCTTAGTTAATTCTAGTTTAATTAGTTTAATCATTTTTATGCTTGGATATTGGATATTGGTTAATTTAGTTTATTTATGCGATTGATTTATGCTTAGTTATTCGTTCTTAGATTCTTATGATTCATTGCTTAGTGGTAATTTCTTATGTTTATGATCTTAGATTCGTTAATTAGGTTTAATTTATGGTTGCGTATTATTGATAGTTTAATTATAGCTCGTAGTCGATAATCTAGTTTAAAGTAATTAGTTTAATTAGCCTTAGTTTAATTATTGTTTTAGTTTATAATGATCAACTCAATCTCTTTTAAAACCCCAATTGTACATGTATTTTATTCTAGTTGGTAAATTGAGAAAAACATTCGAAAAACCGAATAGTTGTTTCCTCGAGAGATACGACTTGAGTCAAACTCATCACCCTACAGTTACTTCGAACTCTTGCGAGCAAACTGACGTGTTTTAAATTAATTTATTAAAAAGGGGTGCGCAAAAGTTTGAGTCACCTTAATACATTATTAACTCTAACACACACCCCTCAATCCAAAGCAGGTGAAGGATTTGTGTTGAGATTGTTCCAGAACCTGATGAAGGATTGTTTAGGCAGAGGCTTTGTAAGCACATCAGCTACTTGATCAATGGAGGGGACATGCTGAATAGTAAGTATCCCTTTGCTTACGTTCTCTCTAACAAAGTGAACATCCAACTCCACATGCTTGATCCTTGAGTGAAATACTAGATTTGCAGCAAGTGACTCAGCTCTAATATTGTCAGTCCATATGATAGTGATGTGTTTGCCTGGGATGCAAATTTCAGCCAGGATATGCTTGATACATATAACTTGTGAAGCACAATGTGACAAACTTCTATACTCAGCTTCTGTGCTTGATCTTGAGAAAGAGTCCTGCTTCTTTGAGCACCAAGAGACAAGGTTTGATCCAAGATACACACAAAAACCTGTAACTGACCTCCTGTCATCAGTGTTAGTTGCCCAGTCAGCATCAGAAAAGCCAATTAACCTCTTATACTTGGACCTGGTGAAAGATAGACCATAGTTTGGAGTTCCCTCTATGTATCTGATGACTCTTTTCACAACTTTCCAGTGAGTTTCAAGGGGACATTGCATGAATTGGCTCAACTTGTTGACAGTGTATACAATGTCAGGTCTGGTTGAAGACCTCCTATTATGCTTATGTATAATGTTTGATCCTAGATTGGAGAGACCTGAAATCCGGATAAAGGAGGAGAGGTGATCATTGGAGTAATAGATCCCTTTGCATTGATCATGCCTGCTTTCTGTAGAAAGTTCTGTATATATTGCCTTTGACATAGATGCATTCTTGAGCTGGTGTGAGTGACTTCAATTCCCAGAAAGTGATTCACAATGCCCAAGTCCTTCAGAGAAAAGGCTGAGTCTAAGAGCTGGATTAGAGAAGTTATCTCATGATTGTTACTTCATGTGATCAAAATATCATCCACATACACCAAAAGTACAATGTATGACTTTGATGTAGCCTTAAAGAATAGAGAATTATCTGACTGAGATGACTTAAAACCTAGCCTTATCAAGACATTTTTGAGCTTAGAGTACCAGGCTCTAGGGGCCTGCTTTAGTCCATACAAGGCTTTATTCAATTTGCAGACTGTGTTGTTATCCCCTTGTTCAAAACCTCGAGGTTGCTGCATGTATAAAGTTTCTGTAAGATCACCATTTATAAAAGCATTATTCACATCTAATTGCCTCATTGTACATCCACATGACACGGCTATTGAAAGAACAAGTCTGATTGTAACAGGCTTCACCACAGGGCTAAATGTCTCTGCATAATCAAAACCTGGAGTTTGTGTATACCCTTTTGCCACAAGCCTTGCCTTGTATCTCACAACCGAACCATCAGCCCCTCTTTTAATCTTGTAGATCCACCTGAAACCTACTGGACATTTACCAGGTGGTAAAGTAGTGAGCACCCAAGTGTTATTTTTGTGTAGAGCATTGAGTTCAGCAAGCATGGCATGATGCCATTGTTTTTGTAAAATAACCTCCTTGAAACTTTGTGGTTCCTGTTCAGAGGGCACTATTGCAGCATAGATCTTGGGCTTCAGGTGACCTGTTTTAGCTCCTATCTGCATAGAATGCGTGTTATTAACAACAGGTGGTTCAATATGAGTAGAGGAACTAGTTAGATCATTATATAATAATGGCAACTGTACTATTAAAGGGATTGTACTGTTGGAGGCTGATGTGGGATGTGGTGAGGTTGGGGATTGATTGCTGATGTCATTTGATTGTGGAGAGGGTGAGGATTGATTTACAGAAGGTTGATGTGGTAAAGCAGAAGTAGAAGGATGATGTGGTGAGGAAGGAATAATTTGTGGGATTGAAGACACTAAATGAGGTAAAGTGTACAATGGAGAGGTCAGAGGAGCAGTGTTGGATGAGACAGATTGAACATCAGAGGGGTTTGATTTAGAAAAGGGGAACTGATTTTCCACAAAGATAACATGGCTGATCATTATCATCTTTCCAGAGGGAAGCCTGAATTTATACCCTTTATACCCCTCACTATAACCTAGAAAGGTAGAAGGTACAGCCCTAAATTGGAGTTTATGTTTGTTGTAAGGCCTCACATAGGGATAACACAGACATCCAAACACTTTAAGAGTAGAATAGACATGCTTATGACCTTACAAAGCTTCAAAGGGGGATTTGTATTACAGTTGCGTACTAGGTGTTCTGTTAATGACATGCACATCAGTTTGAAAGGCCTCCGTATAATAGGCATTAAGAACCTGAGAATGAGCTAGAAAGGATAACTCCACTTCAACTACATGCCTATGTTTCCTCTCAGCTACCACATTTTGCTGAGAGGTGTAGGCACAGGACACCCTATGAATTATACCCTTTTCTTGAAAATTCTTGGATAGGTTCCTATATTCACCTCCCCAGTCACTCTGAACAACTTTGATTTTGGCTGAAAATTGAGTTTCAACCAATGACTGAAAATGTAGAAGGGCCTGAAAAGCTTCTCCTTTGGTTTTAAGGAAATAAATCCAAGTGAACTTGGTAAACTGATCAATGAACACTACATAATATAGGATCCCATTGGTAGATCTTAAAGGACATGGTCCCCATAGATCAGTATGAATAAGATCAAAAGGTTGAACAAACACTGTAGTAGATTCTTGAAAAGTTTGTGTGACTTGGATTCCAAACAAGCATTACAAGGTACATCAGCAAATTCTTTATTGGAAAAGGAGATATTACAGTTTTTGAAGACTTTCATTACAACATCATTGGCAACTTGACCCAACCTATAATGCCAAACATCTAGACCTACTTTCTTTTTGGAAACAGAAAAACAACAAGGATACTGAACATCATTATTCTTGAGAGGTGAAGTGAACTGTTGACATTTGAGAGATTGCACTTGACATAGGTCAAACTTATACAACTTAATCCAGAGTTGTCCCTACCAGTATGGAGCCCATCATCTAACCACAAAGTCAGCTTATTATATAGTAAAGTTTGGAGAAAATAGCTATCTGGTATGGAGACAACAGATCTAGGCAGCCAAACAAGGTTATGGATTGCATGACCACCTGACTAGAACAGAGAAAGCTCTAGAAGAGTATTTCTTAGTTACAAGCAATTTTGTAATCCCAAATTCAGCCTTTTATTTGTGAAATAGGCAAGATCAGTTATTAGTATCTTGGTTTTTGTCATCTCTAAGTGAAAGTATTTTAATTTCTATAGTAGGATTGTTTACTGCCAAAGAAATATGGGATTATCTGCATAATTCTTTTGCATCTCATAATCAAGCTAAATTAATGCAATCTAGGCTGGAATTACAAACTTTTAAGAAAGGACAATTATTTTATGAGGGATTATGGTAGCAACTGTACTGCATGATATCACCATCAGTCCATAGTGCCTTATGTACGTTGGATTAATATTGATGTATGGATAGGATCATCTAAGCTATCTATATAATTAGTACATCTCTAACCCTAGACAATCAATTCAATATAATWAGTAGGTTTTGGTTYCTACCTMTTTTATGCTTCCCTTCAACTTTTCAATCAATTATTGCCACCTACTATAGCTAAGATCGTTTTGTGACTAATAAAACTGCAAATTTTTAGCCGATGAAAATGAATAAAACCGTAATTTAGCCAAAATTGCATGACATATACTTTGGCCAAGTTGTAAAATTCCTCAATTTTTAATAGTCACAAAATAACCTTAAAAAATTAAGTTCATGTAAGCTAAGGTATTAATTTTGAAAATTATACCCATCCTAATTATTTCTAGTTAGCATTCAGAAGCAAAATTGCTTTCCATGCATGGATGGTAAGGAAGTAAGTGTATAGTTATAGAAAATATGCCATAGTTTGTAATCACCTGAGCAACCATGTCACTAAGTGTTTCTCCAAGCACTGCAAGAAGTTGGAATACATATTTGGCCACAACATTTCTACCAACGAATGCCAAAACCATACGGCCACCGGATGTTATTTCCTCAGATCGCAAGCTTAGAAACCTTGAGAAATCCTTTTGGAATTACTTTGCGTACGCTTCACATACTTGTGGGGGACTATTCGGCGCAATATATATGTTTTCGCTGTTATTCTTCCCAAGTCCTTCTGGAATCTACCAAGAATTTATTAAGTTTTCATGATCAAATACCTTAGATMTATMGCATATATCACCTATATATGRTAATTAGTYTCTAATAAACTAAAATAAAAATAAAAATAATTAATGATACATAATATATGTAAATATTCAAATCATGGAATTATATATGTACCTGGGAGAGCCAATGAACACTGAAAGAAGAGTAAGCAAAGTGTAGGCTATTGGTCGGAAACAGCCTGCCATAGAAAGAAGCAGGCACGCCGTATACAAAGCACTCTATTTTCCTCTCTTTTCCATTCTCTKGACTGAAATCGGTKWTCAATTTGAACAGATTGTTGAAGTCATTTTGTGGAAGATCATTCAGAAYTACCTCAAGTTGAGGTAAGTTCTTAAGGTTATKATTATTGCACAAGTCTTTAATTGTGTCCAATATATGGGAGATCYGAAAAAGGGTGTTGGGCCCGGATGCACAGCCCAAATCAACTATCTTCATGCATGTTGGGAAGCCGTTATTATTCTGAGTAAACATATCTTTGAGGGTCTCATCTAACACTGGCCATGTTTTTGATATCACCAATTTCTGCAAGAATGACAATTAGTTATGCAGTGAATATATTAGGTGTGTGTGTGTATTAGGTGTTTGTTTGGTTTTGCAAATAGAATCTTCTTTTTTTTTTTCCCTTTTTATTATATAATGCAATTAGCCAAAAATATTATAATCACTACAAAAAAAAAGGATAATCTAATTGATTTAAGGGAAAGATTGAGTTAAAAACCTCAGGATCTCTGTGCCATGCTTGATAGCTCATATTGTGCGTTGAACGATCCATCATATGCTTCCAAGGGGGCCCACCATCTTTTCTCTCGACCAAATGGCATAAATGTTCTAAATCTTTGAATGTGACGAGCACATTACCTTCTTTTCCTAATTCAGATGGACTACACAAACGATATYCATTTACGATAAGCATGAATAAGTAAAAAAATGCTTTTTATTTGCGTGCAAAAGTCAAACCAGAATTGGAGTCAGAAACCTAATCACTTTCTCCCCTACTTTAAAATTATAAATAAATTATGCGAAATTGTACTTTATATTTTCAACAATCACATTTAAAAAAAAATTGTTGCAAACACTCCCTTAGTAAATGAAGTGATATCTTCATCTAAGTTACACGCTTTCTAGTTAAATATAATAATTAAATCGTAAGCCAACAACATATCACAATCATTACAAATATTAACACCAAAAATGAAAAAAAGTAAAAAAATCCCCACTGATAACAAATAGCTTAACTATCTTGAATTGTTTCATACTCAAGCAATATAGCAACATCATCTCAAAACTGACTATCCAACCTGCAATAAGTGATTATTGCCTAAATTGAAAATTACAACTTGATTGTATGCAGCAGCAGAAAATTACTTACTTCTCTAAATTCATGAAGGGTTTAATACATCAAATAATTATCATTTTAAAACACAACGGAATAAGAATATGAAATTCAAACAAGTTCTCAATCAAATTAAAAAATATATTATTTTATTTAAAAACAATAATAATAATAAGAATACCTGCAAACAGCATCATCATCAACAGCCGGCAAAACCGTTGGATCCTTTTCCCCCAATCCATTATCCAACAACGGAGAATTTAAACTTGCAGCCCTAATTTTGCAATAATCTGATCAGCCTTCACATTACTCAAAATTACTCAACGGAAAATCTGAACATTACTCACATCTTCATCTGTCAACTCAACATTGAAGACACAGCCTTCACCTCTAGCATTTTCGTAAGTACACATGTTGCCTTTGCTAGTAACCCTAACTMTAATAGTCCAATTTCCTTGATATGGGTTCAAAGAAATGAGCGGGTGGATTCTACGTGTCATGGACATTCGTGCAGATGGTGCATTAGTGTAAATAAAAAGAAATGTAAGTACAAAACCAATATATAGAGCTATGATTGGGATTCAATTTGTTTTTACTAAACAACACTTACTTTCCATGCTGTTCATGAACAYTTTGAGCAGCAGACTTAGATACAACTTCTTGCTTTGGCTTCAAAGCAATACCATTAGCTTCACTTGCCTGCTTTGCTTGGAAAGTAAACCCACTCTCTTCTGTAATTGCCTGCGCCTTGTATTCAGCCTCAAGTGCAGGAGATACAGCCTCACATTTCGACACAATTAGGAACCTAAGTATATATAAAGCATTTCAGAACAAATAAATATCTCAATAATCATCAATAAATATAAGTGAAGACTGTTCATATCAAGAAAGGTAAAAGTTACTTCTCATTCTTTGTTGGGATGTCGTTGCAAGTGTAGTCAAGAACACGAATGAMACCCAAATTCTGGATGTGTCCAGAAGTTACTTCAGATGCTAGAGAAGATTGCAACAGAGCCCTAATCTTCATTTTCCCATCATTCGCCATGAACCTGTGTAACAATTCCACCAATCATTTTAGAAATTTGGACTCACAGAAAATATTTAAAAAAAAAAGGGCCCGTCAATTTCAGAACATTGGTCAATAATTTATAGCTCAATTGATTTGTGCACTCACTAATATTTGCACAAATCATGAAGTAAATCTCAGCAATTACAAGTAAAAGATCGCAATCGGTTCCTAGAGTTATCTGCATCAATTTACACATAAACCCCCACAAATCTAATCTGCAGGGGTATTATTCGCAAAGTTTTGCTCTTGTTGCTTATGGCTTGAGTCATAACTTGTGAATCACAGATCTGAAGAGATCAAAATTAAATCTACCTGCCCTAGCTATAAAAGAGAGAAAAAAAACATACATCTAATTCGTAAGAAATATGAGTTTACAAAAAACATTGATATTGCTYGGTAGCTTCTAAGTTTAGGGCAAATAAAAAAATACAGAAAAATTAAAGCAACCACATACATGTACTTAGTGCCGGTTAGTTTAAGATCGACAACTTGCACAATGATCTCCGGCAGATCTGAAGAAGAATCAGGGCACGGGTTCGCTAGAATAACCGAAATCGCATCTGGGCTCACTGACTTCGACATCTTTTCACCAACTACTTTTATCTCTCTCTGGAACTTACAGTAATAGGAAACGAAAAAAGGGGAAACTTAGTTCTCAGCGCAATGGACATCTAAAATAGGAGACGATTGTTATTTGATTTTCTTTATTATAAGCGACGGTCTTCTCCCACCAAGCGCAGCCCAAATTTGAGGCGCTCTATAAGTGGCGGTTAATTCAAGAACCGCCACCCGGTGTGTTATTGGTGACGTTCCCCCTTGGACCGCTGCCCTTTTTTTTTTAAGTGTCGGTTTCAAAAGCAACCGCGGCTTATAGTATTATTGGTGGCGGTTGGAATTCAATAACTGCCACCCGAACTCGATTTTTTTTATTTTTATTTCATAAGTGACGGTTCTTTGCTAACAAGCGCTACCTTTGCACCTTTTGCAGCGGTTTCTTTTTGAACCGTCACTTATGCACCGCCTCTAATCGACTTTTTTCCACTAGTGTCTCTTGTGAAAATTAATTTATTTCGAAATATAAAAGGTTGTGTGCATGTAATTCATGTGAATATTCGTCGGCCAAAAGGAAGATTCATATTTATCATAATTACATGTGCAATTGCGGTAGTAAACGTGTGATGATTATTCGGTTTTGCATATGAGCAATGAATCGGCCAAAAGGAAGACTCGTTGTTTGATATTTTATTATTATCAATGTTTGATTATTGCGCAAAAATGTCAATTACAAGTTCATATCTTATCAAAAGATGAGATTTTGATGGAGTGTCGATATCTTGAGAAGGAATTTACCTTTTATTTGAATTATTATTATAATTCAAAGTTTATACTATGTGAGCATGATAAGTTTATTTTCTTTAATTCAGCTATATCTACTCCTACTAATATTATTGCTAGTATCAACTCTATCCCTATGCTAAATGGCACGAACTTAAAGTCATGGAAAGAGAATCTTGTAATAGTTCTCGTAGTCATGGATCTCGACCTTGTGATAAGGACCGATTCCCCACAACCTCTTACGAATACAATTACTACGGATGAAAAGAGGGATATGGGAAGGTGGAAGAAATCGAATCGCATGTGTATGATGATCATGAAGAAAGATATTCCAAGAGCATTTAGGGTACTTATTTGAGAAAATCACTACAACTAAAGAATTCCTTGCTGATATTGAGAAAAGGTTTGTCAAGAACGAAAAAGCTGAAACTGGTACGCTCTTGACAAATCTGATCTCAATGAGGTATTGAAGTAAAGGCAATATTAGGGAATACATTGTGGAAATGTCTCATATTACTTCAAAATTGAGAGCACTTAAGCTTGAACTCTACGAGGACTTGGTCTCTGAATGAGCTCATCTCACACTATGTCCAGGAAGAGGAAAAATTGAAGCAAGACAACACTAAAAGTGCTAATATTACCTCAAGTTCCAAATTTAAGGGCAAGGGATTAAAGCGAAAGAAGGATAAGGAAGCTGCACACAGAACACCACAAAAGAAACAACAAAAGGCACCTAGTGCAATAGACGGTACTGGTTTTGGTACTGGTACGAGTTGTTTCTTCTGCGGAGGAGAAGGGCATAAGAAGAAAGATTGTACCTACTATCACGCTTGGCGTGCTAAGAAAGGTATGCTACTTAACTTGGTTTGTTTCGAGATTAATTTAACTTCGGTTCATAGACACACATGGTGGATAAATTCCAGTGCAACAACTCACATCAGTGTGTCTATGCAGGGCTACCTCCATTGTAGAAAGCCAAGTGATGGTGAAAGATATATCTATATGGGCGATGGAAAGAGAGTTGAAGTTGAAGCAAAAGGAAAATTGGATTATTTTTAAAGACTACAAATTATTTTGATCTTAATGAGACATTTGTTTTTCTGTCATTTAGACGAAATTTGATTTATATTACTGTTTTGGACAAAATTGGTTATTCTTTTTCATTTGGAAGTGAAAAATTTAGTATGTTTCATGATTCAAAATTGGTTGGTTCTAGTTCTTTATCAAGTTACGATAATCTTTATTCACTAGATATTATTGCTTCATTTAATGAATATCTGCGTCTACAAACACGAGGTGTGAAAAGAAAATTAACCAATGAGAATTCAGTTACATTATGGCACACGAGACTGGGTCATATCTCCAAATGGAGAATTGAAAGACTTTTATCTAACAAGATTCTTGATCCTTTAGATTTTACAAACTATGAGACTTGTATTAATTGTATTAAGGGAAAACAAACCAATAAAAGGAGATTTGTAGCCAACAGGACTTCAGACGTCTTATAAATATACATACGGATATTTGTGTGGCGTTTCCTACGCTTGCATGGAATGGTCAATAATGTTTAATAACGTTCATAGATAATTTTTCTAGATATGGATAAATATATCTCATACGTGAAAAGTCACAGTCATTGAACGTGTTCAAATCCTTTAAGGTTGCAGTTGAGAATCAACTTAATAAAAGGATTAAAAGCGTTAGATCTGACTGTGGTGGTGAATACTACGGTAGATATGATGGATCAGGTGAACAACGTCGAGGACCATTTTCTAAATTCCTAGATGAATGTGGTATCATCCCACAGTACACCATGTCGGGTTAACCCATAATGAATGGTGTTGCTAAAAGACGAAATAGAACGCTTAAGGATATGGTAAGGAGTATGATTAGTCATTCTACTTTACCACAATCACTCTGAGGATAGGCACTTAAGACCGCAACATATATTCTTAACAGAGTTCCAACTAAACCAACTGATAAAACCCCTTATGAACTTTGGACGGGTAAAAAGTCTAGTCTAAAGCATTTTCATATTTGGGGGTGTCCAGTGATTGCACGTTTTTATACGTATTTTTGTTACTTTTTTGTGTCGTGATTCCATGTGTTTCGCTTGCATTTATGGGTATTAGAAGTCGATTAGGCCTATGTTGTTAGTTTTAGGTTTTGTGGAGTTTGCGCGGTTTCTATTACGTTTTCGTAGATTTTTACTCGTTTTTATATTTTTGGCCGTAGAATGACCAAGCAAGACTCGCACACGCTTATGGCATTTCAATCGACTCGATATGGAATGGACAAGTGAACACATGCAAGGGAACATAGCGCGAAAAAGAAACGACAACCAATGGACGTTCTTGAGCGGAAAACCAGAAAACTGAGCTGGAGGCAACCCAGATCGACTGCCATGTCAGCCGATCGATTGACATGCCATTTGATTGACTGCTCAACAGAGGCTGGGCTGTTTGAATAGCAAGGCAGTCGATCGGCTGCCATCCTATCGATCAACAGGAAATCAATCGACTGAACCGCTACCGATCGATTGCATCACATAGAATTTTTAGATTTTTAGCATTTTTGACAATTTTGCCCCTGTGACCTTCTATATAAACTCCACCTTTTCCTCCAACCACCTTGTCCACTCCTTGTCTGATTTTTGAACTCCTTCAATATCCCCCAAGCCTCTCCTATTCCATTTCATATTAAACCGTAGTTTATAATTCTTAGAATAGTTTATTTAGGAAATTTAGATTTTCATAGTGAGTTGTTGGAGAAGATAACATCTCCATATTGTGTGGATGTTCTTGTGGTGAAGACTTTATTTAGCTTTTGAAGATTGTAGTTAAACCTTGAAGCTTTTGATTGGAATGAAATTTGGTATTTCTCTTTTCTAAGGTGTGTTATTCTTGTTTTGTTGTTATTGCTTGTGTGTTGGTTGTTAGGTTTTAGTTCTTTTTATTTTCCCTTGAATTTCAAATCCTCAAGTTAATCTTCTAACTTTTTATTCTTCTTATTTTTTTATAAACTCCATTGAAGCAACTTCTTTGAATTTTCTTACCCCATTTGGCTAAACAAACTTTTGGTCATGAAAAGACAAATGGGGCTTACTTCTTTAATTAACTTGACTTCTTCATATTCAATGCTCATTGACCAATAATTCTCTTTTAAATATTAAAACTTTGACTTTCCCTCCCTTTTCTCTTTCCAAAAACTTGCGAGCTTCCCCCACTTTTGTAGTCTTTGATTTATTAAAAGTTTTCAATTAGGTTTTAATTAATTTCCTTAACTAGTTACTTTTAAGCAAGCATTTTATCTTCCTTAATATTTTGCCTTATTTATTGTTTTCAAAGATTCCATTTCAACTGATGCATTAGAATTTAAAAACTCAAACCCAAACGAAATGACTTATTGCTTTCTTAGAGTAAATTAGTGTAATTTAGATTAACAAAAGATTAACTAGAAACATCGATTGCCGATAACATCAATCATTGAGAGTCATGACTCGGTAATCTACTTACCACTCTACAATCAACTACGTATTATTGCGAAGATGATTTCTTAGAATGCTAAGAAATCTTTGTTCAATTTTTGGCGTCGTTGCCGGGGACTGATTAAGGCCAATGGTGTTCTTAATTACTCTTCTTGTTATCTTATTTAGTAGTTAGAATAGACTATCATTTTGCATTCAATGCCCGTAATCCTTTGATGAGTGTTGTGCATGAAAGGTAGGCGATCGCTTGGACGAGAATTGGCCCAACTTTTACCCAATCCCGAGTGGTTGAGATGAGACGCATGAGCCATTAGATCTCAAGAAACATTTAACGCACCACCTTTTCAACCTCTAGACCTTGTGCTAGAAGAGCAAATGATGACCAACTCATTCGAAAATCCGATGCCGCCCATCCACACACACAACAATCAAGGGGTGCCTCCGCCGCAAGCATCATCCGAGCCCGCATCATCACCTCACGACCCACCACCACAAGGTTCTCAACCCGCTTACGGAATGTCGCTCAACCAAGGGAGGAATGTTTTTACAAACCAAGACCCCCAAAGCTCGAATGACCAATTTGACGGCCCATATTCTCCATCCCATGCTTGTGTACGGACGCCCGAGCCACAACTCCAAGTCTCGCTGCGCTCGGATCCATCATCATAAGGAAACCAATTATAGGCTCGCAATACCAAGGCCCGATCATTGATGGTCCACCATATCAACACATGGTCATGAACGGGGCTCAATTCTAAGCTCTAAGGCCACATTATCAAGGCCCGGACTTCAAAGAGCATCGATTCCCACATCCGACCGGGCCCGTGCCCCGATTCCGAAATCTGATTCCTCAAGATCATCTACGAGTGCCCGCCATTAATGAGAATCCTTATGCCGCATAAGATTCGGGTGGCCACCCTTTTGCCACTCCCGATGGAGGTCCTACGAATAGCATTAAGGAGGTTTCGAGACCTTACATGGGTGACTTTTCCTCGTACACCCGACTAAGTGTCTAGGCCCTTGATTAAGACTTGTGTTGGGTTGTGGAGCCTGAAGTACTGTACATCTAAGACCAGGTTCACGATGATGAAGAGTGTGCCCATATGCAGAGGGTTCCCTACGCTTTAGCAATTAGTAGCATCATGCACGCGATTGTGTGCACGAGACCAGATATTGCTCATGCGGTGGGAGTAGTTAGTCGTTTTATGAGCGATCCAGGTAGACAACATTGGGAAGTAGAGAATTGGATCCTTAAGTACTTGAGAGGTACCAAAGAGAGAGCCCTATGTTTTGAGGGCAAAGTCATTGAGCTTCAAGAATACGCTGATGCAGATTTAGCATCGAGTGACCTTGATAGAAGGAGAAGTACTACTGGGTATGTATTTACTTTGGTCGTATAGCAATATCTTGGGCTTCTAAGTTGCAGAAGGTTGTGGCTCTATCTGCCATAGAAGAAGAGTATGTAGCAGTGACAGAGTATAGTAAAGAGATGGTATGGCTGCAAAATTTCTTGGGTGAGTTGGAGAAAGAGCAGAAAAATGGTATCCTCTACAGTGATAGTAAGAGTGCTATTTTCTTGGCTAAGAATCCAGCATTTCATTCAATAACAAAGCACATTGAGTTGAAGTATCACTACATACGTTATCTCATAGAGGAGAAGATCTTGCAGCTAGTGAAGATTCGTGGAATTGACAATTCTACCGATATGTTGACTAAGGTTGTGACCTTAGAGAAGTTAAAGCTATGCATGGCTTCAGCTGGGCTTGGAACTTGAGAGGAATGCTTGGCGCTGCTGAAGTTATGAGTTACGTTGAGAAGATGTAGATATGGTTACATTCGAGATCAGTCTCCAGGTTGGAGATTGTTGGGTTGTGGAGCCTGAAGTACTGTACATCCAAGCCCTCATTGTGTAGTTATAACTCTATCTCAAAAATTACTATAGTACAAACTCCTAACTTGGCAGCGCCCCCAAACGTAGTCAGAATCTCTCTCTGACGAATTGGGTAAATAATTTATTGTGTCGTTTTATTGCTTCTCTTTTCATCATATTACTTCTAATCCTAACAACTTGAGGCCGGTCGATCTCAACCATCTACAATCTTTCCATGGGATACCGCACGAGGATGCTCTCCACTTAAAAAACCCATCTATGGGCTCAAGCAGGCATGTAGACAATGGTATTTCAATTTTCATCAAGTGATCATCTCATTTGGTTTTGAGATGAATTTGATCAATGATTGTGTATACTATAAGTTCTGCGGGAACAAATACATATTTATGGTTTTGTATGTCGATGACATATTACTTCCCAGTATTGATATATGCTTATTGCACGACACCAAGAGAATTCTAGCTAAGAATTTTGAGAAGAAGGATCTTGGTGACGCCTCTTTTGTGTTGGGTATAGAATTCAAAGTGAACAGTTATCTATTGAACATATTGGTACAAACTCCATGATTACGGATCCGCTTACAGGGGGATTGCCACCCAAAAAGTTTCATGAGCATACTGCTAGTATGGATGCCAAAATTTTTGAGGATATTTAGTTTTAGTGGGTGTTGTGTGATAATAATGTTCTCTTTTATAGTACATATTTTTAAGTTACTCCAGTTTAAGGATATTTTGAGTTTATTTTCTGCAAAAATTAAAGTTATTTGGTTGATTCACACTTTTATTTTAGTATATAGTTGATCTCATTAAGTTTTTAAGGTGGACCAATTGGAAATAAGCATGTTACGATCACAATACATAAAATTTCCATGCTACACATACACATCATGATCCATGTCATTCAGTTGCATTGACATACGTGACCATTGATGGGTCGAGTTACAATAAATGTAATGAAGGCCGCTTTGATCCTATGTTGATATGGCTGATGGATCGGATAGGATATTAATATATTTTGGTTATGACAGCAAAGTTATATTCTTGCAATGTATAATTATAATAAGGTTACTAGCCCAAGTGGGAGGTTGTTGTATACTTAATCCAACATTGGGCTTATATGTGAAATAATTATATATTATGTACTGTTAAATAAGGAACCCCAATTAAAAGTGATCAAATAAAGTTTAATGTATTGAGCTTTAATATATCTAATAGAATGTGAGCCTTTAATGTGTAGATACCCAATGGGTTGTCTATTTTAATGATAGGCTAAAATAGGTAAACCCTAGATAACTCAAGTATATAAGCCGGAATCTTATTAAAATGGGAGCGTATGGTCCCTAGGTCATACGTATCATTATCAACTACTCTATTCTGCATCCCATCGTCAAAAGAGATGATACAGAGAAAGCTAAAGGGTTCTCTAAAAGGATTAAATACGTATTGCCCTAAAAGGTCAATCCCCAAAATCAATCGCTTATAGATTCAAGTATGATTCCATAAACTAATTTATAATTCTTAATAATTTAATAAGATGGTTTCTCAATTATGGATATAGCTTTTGCTAAGATTTTACTATCTGATAGGGAATGCTAAGAAATTCGAGCAAAACATACATGCTAATGAGGGTAATTTTTTTTTTTATCTGGATGTAATTATATTATTTTTCTCATTTTGGTTCACAAACTCACAATTATAGTTGTGTATTGAATTCTTTGTTAACTATATTATATGGGTACTCTTTATTTTTTTAAGAAATTGAGAGTTCCCAGTAGTTGTACTTTAGTGTTGTATGTGATGGCTCTAGATTTTTAGCTGTACTTAGCAAACAATGAATGTCGTAATTCTATGATATCATCGCTTAAAAGTTAAAAGGAATTTACTTCCTTCTTTTTTCTTGCAGTTGATGTTTGAAGAAATTTAGGTGATTTTTTTCTAATGATGTATATTATGTTCAGTTTTTAAACCAACTCAACAATTTGCTCTAGTAACCAAATCTTATTCAATTATTGGAGCTTCTATAGGAGCCAAGTGATTGTGTGGGATACTTGTATTTAACTAATGCATAATTCTGGATGAATATTGCGAATATGCTATTTTTGATGTTATTTTATTATCTTTTTCATGGATTGGTATCTTTGTTTTCCGTCAAATTTAAAGAAAGTTTGAGACATGCGTTTTCGTTTAAGAGTCTGTGAACAATCAAGTTACTGTTATTTTGATTCATCAACTGATTCTACTCTTTTTAAATAAATGTTTAAGTTATATTCATGCTTCCGCTCAATATATTGTGATTGTGATTTTATTGAAAACTCATGCCCTTATTTTTGGAGGTCTTGTTTATGAAGAATTAAAATTTATATTTTTCAAAATTGGGGCGTGACATATAGTGCGGTCATGTAAAAGAAATTACCTCTCAAATTTAAGGACCCCGGGATTTTCAAGATCATATGCATTATCGGAAGAAGTTTGATGACAACCAAGCTATGTGGTCTCTGTGTGAGCTTCTTCATTACCTATTATTCAAATGAAAAATCATGTATTTTTATAGGTATATTTCTTAGCATTTTGAAGTCTACGTGTATGCTTTTCGTGTAAGCTAAGTGTGGGGGAGTTGATTTGTACATGTTTATGTGTTATTTTCGTATGTTTTTATGGTCTTATTTTATGTGCGTTAGCTGGGTTCTAGTCGTAGTTTCTCCCATTTTTCCTAATTTTATTTGTTTGTATCTTTTGTCATCTTTTTAGTACTTTTCGAATTTCTCATACTTTTTGTAGATTTTTATGTTATTTTTCTTTTGTTTGTTTTAGGGTAGTCTATCGGGCCTAAAAGCATTCTGAGAGTCACAACGGGCTCAATTCGACAAAAACACAACTCGGACCCATGAAGCACAACAATCGATCAATGCCCAATCAACGCGCCATCGACACCCAGTCAATGAGCCATCAACGGGGCTATTTTCCAGCATCGCTGGCCAGACCGTTTTATGTCATTTTGGGAAAAATGATTATTTTGCCTCACTTTCACCCCCTATATATATATCTATTCATTCTTAGAATAAATAGCTCTTGAACCCCTAGGGTTTAGATGCCCAAGATTTTTCCTTTTAGTCTTCATTTTCTCCACTTTCTTCATTCAATTTTCATCTTTGTAGCTTTTAGTAAAATATAGATTTTTAAGCATTGCTTGGATTTCGGATGTAAGCTTAATTGTAATTCATGTATTTCCTTCTTCGAATGATGAAACCCTCCATGGTTTGTAAGTAGTCTTTTCAATTCTTTACTTTAATTGTTCCAAATTCGTGTTTGCTTTCGTTATGAGTTTTCTTGTTGGGTTTGTGTTGTTCTTATATAGTAGTTGTTTTTCTTGCCTTTCTCATGGTTTTATGTTATTAAATTTTAGAAATTAATATGATAATAATTATTATTATTCAAAGCTCATTTTCCACTACTGTCTTCATTCAAGCTTTTTTGTCTCTTTAATTATTTTCATGGTTGAGTTACCGCATTTCTTGATGATTGTTTAGAATTCATATGTCTAGTACTTAGATGGTTTTAGAACCATCAAATGGCATTATTGGGTGTTTAAATTACAATTTGGGTTTGACAATCTCAACTCGTAGAATAAGTGTTTGATCAAATGTCAATTAATTGTGGGGATGATTCTAGAGCCCTAGACCCCCGTTTTAATCTTTTCAAAGTTGTCAGTTTTTTTCTCATCATTTAAATCATCATCTTATATATAAGAACTTTATAAACGAAAATTTGACCACATGTTTAGAATAGATTCTTCATTGTTTTCCTATTCGTGAATCAAACAAAAAGATTTACTTCCGATCAGTCTTCCTTGAGAGACTTGACTCAAGTCAAGATTTCCACTTACAATTGTTCCATTATCTTCTGGAAGAATTTTTCTAAAATAAGAATAAGTGCAAAAAGTTTGACTCAATTCTGTTTTCATTTTTGTTATTTTTCATATTAAAATGATAGTTTTTTTTTAGTCTTTTTGGAGCATTGGCAGCCCCAATTTAAGGGGCCAAAGAATGCACAAATAATGTTAGAAGTAAGAAGATGAGTCAAAATAGGCATGAAAAGAGGACCACTTGACCTCCAAACCGGTGATACCCAAACTAATGTCTGGTATAGTGAACAGACTACGAACTTAGACGAACCCTTGAGGATATGGTCTGGTGTTGGTCGGGTGTGAAAAATAATAATTCGGTTGAATTGAGCACCCAAGCGGGCACCCAAGCATCTGATTGGGTGTTGTTCGGATGGGCAGTGGCAGAAATTATTTTATAGCTGTGAATTTAAGGTTAGATTTAGGGTTCTTGAGTCTTATAAATACCTTACACACACTCATAATTATATCATATTTTAAAAAGATTAAGAGCCCTTCTGTGTGAAAAGGAGACATCCATCAAGCCAAGGGACGAGAAGATGGAGGCCACTACAAGTCACACAGCATGTGTGGTTCTTCTATTCTCTTCTTGTACCTTTATTAGTTTGATTAAGTGTTATACAAACATGAATATGTGTATTGTTATAATCATGTTTGGCTAAATCACTTTGATTCCAAACATGGGAGTAGATTCATGACTCATAATTTATGATATTAAAGTATTTTTTTGTTAATGTTTATTCATACTCGATTATCTCGTTTGGAATGCTTGTCTAGTAATTCATCACTATTTTACATGTCTATGCAATATTGAATCAATATGAATGTGGAAGAAACAATATTAGGCACAAGATAATTGGCGTAGATAGTATGCATATGCACCAAAAGAGCGTGTTTATATCTAATGGGAGATAATGAGTCATAGGAACCAATTTCAGTTGAATTACATAATATTGCACCAAAAGAACTATGCATGGGTAATTAAGTCTACATTTCAACACTTGTTTATCAAATGTGTCAGATGACTTATGAGATGCTTTATAGGATGAACATTAATAAAGGTTATTTATCATAAACTAAAGAGGTGTCAATTGAAACCATCGTTAGGAATCATTCCCATCCCTTATTTTCCCCAAATTTCATTTATTCATTTTATTTTATTTATTTTAATTTAATTAATCATATTTACTCACTCTATTTTCTAAATAAAATCACAACTATTAAAATCAAGGTACTTAGTCTAAATCTAGTCTATATGGAGTACGATCTTACCTGCCACTACTACATCTGATAACCCATACACTTGCAATGTTAAAAATTACTCCAGCACCAGTCATCATGTGGTTACTTGTGAATTTGTCATTCAATTTAGAGTTTTCTTCTCGTAGGTTCTGGGCTTCACCATGTAGGTACATCAGTTTTGTTGCCTATTTTTCAGATTGATTTCTCAACACCTTCAACGATTTGATCTGTGCATAAAGATTCTTCACAGTTTTCCTACCTAGATGCACTTCTCAATTGAAAGCTTGTGTGTGCTCAAGATCTTCTCACTGGACCTATAACTTCGTCATCATAATCATTGTTTAGAATAGAACTGGGTAGTATCCATACATTTATACAATTTAGATGTGTGTTAGGATGATGTCAGGCAAAATAGATTATTGTTGGAGAAAATAGCCATATTGCTTGTGTGCTCAGTGTCTTCAGTTTTTTGCTCCTCGTCACTATCATATGCACTCCATGTTACCTTCAGGGCTTTTTTCTTCCTTTGAAAATTAGTACATTAACTCTAAAAGTGTTCAAAGCCAAGCATTCCCTGCACCAATCTTTCTCTACCTTCTAGTTAGTTGACTTAGATCGTGAGATATTGCTACATCTCTACTTCCCGTGTTGGTTGGGAAGTTTCTTGGGGTCAAATGAATTCTTATTGTGGAACTTTCTCTTATTGACATTCTTCTACAATTGTCCATAGTTCCTGGATATGAGTGAAATTACAGCATTAACTGCACCTTTATCTTCATCTTTCTTCTTCGTCAAATGTTGTTGCTACACTCGCCTTGAATATAATAGCCTGATAAACACAATATTTATGCACATTTTGGGACTTATTTGATTAGGTTTAAACTATTTTTTGTACATTTATAGTGTATTTTAACCTTACTTCATGTTGTTTGAATGTTATTACATGTTTGGTGGTTTGTGAGTTTTGTAGGATTTTTGGAGTTATTTTAGATCGATTGGGCTTGAAGAAGCAGGAATGGGAAAAATATAAAGGTTTGGACTAAAGATAATGAAGAGAAGAGTCCATTGGGAGAAGAATGGAGTAAGCCCATGAAGTCAACGAGTCAATGGGTCCCAGAAACCCAGTCGCGACCCCATTCGCTGTTGCGACTCGGCTCGCTACTACAAGATTTCCACAATGATCGTTCGTGACCGCATACGTGGTTGCGATCCCGGTCACGAATTGTCCCAAACCCATTACTTATGTGATTTAAATGCAGAGGTTCATTTTGGTTATATAAAATATGGCTTCAATTCAGTCAAAATATATCGTTGAGCATCGAATTTCATTCCATTGAGCCAAATCACAATGCCAATAGGAGAATGAGTGTTAGAGTGAGTTAGAGGAGAAAATCTAAGAACACGAAGATCAAGTGATTAAGCTCATACAATACTACCAATCTTATTGTATATATCTATTTTTATTTTTGATTATGATGTGTTCAATGAATTGCAAAGTTTATCTTTTGATTATGTCTAGATAATTTCATCATATTCTGGGATTTAGAAACAATTAATAATTGATGTTTTAATCTTTCTTCAATTAAATATGATCCTTTTCATATTTTTTATTTGTATATCATTCTTGCATAATTGATTGCAACCACTTATGTTTGATATTTGTACTTGCTTGACAAACTTTTATAACTTATAGATTTGATAAATTGAATCAAAAGAGGCGACTTATCAATAGGCTTTTCAAACAAAAAACATTCTAATCAACAAGACCGAGAGGTTCAAGATTAGTAGTGAGGTCTTTTAAATATTTAAAGCCTTTGGAGTTCTAAATGTGCTTTCGAACAGAGCCATTATATTACTTAGAATCTGTGGTTAAACACTTTGAGAGAAAGTTTAAACTACATTTTATTGACTTATATTGAGTTAAATCATAGAAAATATTGTTCATTGAAAATGATTTGCATTGAGTGTTCATTGACCCCGAAACCCAGGAATATTTTCTTATCATTTGATTATCACATTCTTGATATTTTCTTTTGTTCTAGGTGATTACGATTATTATATATATAACTATTTATTCTATGTTCATCGTTGGAAATGACACAAAATAAATCATATTTTATATTCATTTATATAACTAGTTTATTGATAATATTTCTTGTCAAATTCTGAGATTGTTCCTTGTGGAATACGACCTTGATCGTGATGTACTAAATCTACATAGGAAACTGTGGTTGGATAAATATACACAAAAATATATTAGAAAAGTTTTTAGCACCTTTGCCAGGGAACAATTGATTAGAAATTGATAATAATATAATTGATAAATTATTTTTAATTTCAAACTTTGGTTACAATTTGTTCTTTATTGTAGATTTAAATTAGGTTGTTTGCAGGTAGTAAAAGAAACCAAAATGGTGACGTCATTTCCAATATTCAAAACAATCTCTTGAAGAAAAAAAGCATCTAGTAAATGATGTAAAATTAAGCACTGGTACCCAACAATAACAGGAATGGCTTTGAGACCCACATTGAACCAACGAAGAGGCAATCCTCCAAAAGTCGAGCAATACAAGTACGGAGGAGCCGACACCTAGTCCCTCCCACTCGACTCACCTTAGATTTGGTGAGTCATGGCCAACTTAAACCACTTTGTTCTTTTTCAAACTTATTATAACATAGTAGCAAATAAANGGGGGATAAAAGTGCGGTTTACTTCGGTCATGGGTTTTCATTTTGCAATTTATATATAAGATTGCATTAGTCGTTATTTTATTTAATTGTTTTTAAATTTATTTGCACGTTTAATTTCTTTATCACAAATAAAATGGGATTTAAGGATAATTATGTTTGTAATAATATTTGTATGATATGATAGAATATGCATTTGCATGGACCTCTTTGGTGAAATAATTTATGATGTGCTAGGGATGAGTTGATTTTCATAAATTACTTATATTCTATAAAAACGCATGCTTGAACGCAATTGATATACCTTAGTGAGAATACCTTGTCTTCTTGTTTTGAATAATGATATTCTTTGTGAGAACCTTGTGTGATTACCTATCTTGTATGTATCTCTTTAGTACTTGCTATGATTTCTGTCTTAGTACATAAAAGACTAGAAAATGATTTATGTAATAGGAAAACCCGATTACGATCATATCCATATATTAAAGTTACTAAATAAAAATTACCCATAGTTAACCCAAATGAGCCTTACTTTCCCATTCTTTTTTATCCACAAACTTATCATATGCTCTCGAAAAACCTTATAGTTTTCTTTTTATTTTATTTTTTATGAGTTGAGTTGAAATTATTTTGTGGTTGAGTAGATTGGATTGATTATTGGGTCCAGGGGTTATCTTTTATTTTTGTAATTTTAGTCAACGTCAAATTTTAAAAAAAAAAAAAAACTTTGACGATATACATTTATTTAAGCTTACGCTGAAAGGCTACTTTTTATCTTTAGTTAGTAAGAAGCAATTTTGAAAGTTTCAAGTAAATACAATAATTCAGTTGTTTGTGGGTTGGTCCAAAGTCTGCTTAAAGGCTAATTAAAATAAATAAACAAACAAATAAGTAATTCATGGTTAAAAGCCTACTTTCTAAAGTCTTAGTTCTACAAAAATTTTGTGTTTTGGGATTAAAGTGAAGCTTAAAAAGCCTCAAGTTATAGTTTTTAGGGAAATAGTGGTATTCATGTACGTTTGCTAGTGTTATAGTCACTTATTCAAATATTCATAACTTACCAAATAGCCTATATTACAACCTCAAGTAAAGACCTACTATGATTCTTGTCTTTTGTACACACCATGTAATGAGAAGATAGGCGAATCGTAAGCTTATACTAGAGTTCGTGTAGTGATATGATTTGAGCGCCTACACATCCCGACTCATACACTTGTGTGATTGAGCAAAATACTTTCACATGTTAGGATCATTGATCGGAACAGGAAGATTAAAGGTAAAAAGGGTGTAGCAATTAAATTCTTGATTTTATATTTATACTTTAAAAATGATACTTCTGAGGCAAATACATCATCATCGTTTTTTCCATGTTCGTACTTGTGTTTATTTCTAATCTTTTATTTCTTCGAGAATAAAAAGCCTTTAATTTTGGAGGAGTTGATCAACACGGTTTTTATGCACATTTTAGGACTTATTTACTTAGGTTTCAACAACTATTTATGCATTTATAACATCTCTTAGCTTTATTTCATATTATTTGGATGTTATTACGTGTTTGGTTGTTTTTATGAGTTTTGTAGGGGTTTTGGAGTTATTTTGGATGGAATGGGCTTTAAGAAGCACAAATGGGCAAAGGATGAAAATTTGTTTGCTTCCCACTTTGTGCATCGATAGTCGAGTAATAAAAACTTGATTATTTATTATACTCGATCCAACCGCAAGTATATAGCGTAGATGTAGTAAGAAATGAGCAAGGTCGATTTCCACAAGGACCATATATTGATTCAATATTGACAAATAATATAATATTGATAATTTACTTTTATCTAAATGATATGAAAGATGATTTGTTATTTTTTACCTTACGAAAGATGATCATAAACTAAGTATAAATATGAACTAATAATTTTATCAAAAAGCAAAACAAATTGAAAGATAGAAAATATCAAGAGATGGGGGGTATTATAAGGCTTGTGATTGCAATAAACTTGTATATGTTCTTTCTTTTCAATCAATTGAGTATTGTTGTGATTCACTTTACTATAAGCCAATCACTGATATAGTTTAAGCCTTCTCTAGGTAGTGATTTAACCATAGATTCTAAGTATGAAACAATATCTCCATTTGAAATCATACTTAGAACTCCAAAAAGTTTTAAAGATTTATACGAATTCACTATTAATCTCAAACCTCTTGGATTTGTTGATTAGAGTGTTTCGTATTTGAAAGCTTATTGATAAACCTCATCTCTAGAATTTTAGTTTATCAAGCTATTAGTTATAAAAGTTTGTGAATCAATCACAACTTAAATATGCATAGCATTCATAAATCACTTATGCAATAATTAGATCAAAACAAGAAAATATCAAAGGGATCATACTCAATTAAAAGAACGATAAAGGCATTACTTATCCATTGTTTCTCTAAATCCCAGAATACTGAGAGATTAGCTAAACATATTCATAAAATAAACTAAGCAATTCACCAAACACATAGTGCTCATAAATTTAAAAAAAAAAAAGAAGATTAAAACGTATGGATTGTGTGGATCCTTAAATCTTTGTGTTTCCTTTGTTTCTCTTCTGAATCAATCCCAAGAAACTCTATCGTTTTAATCCAATAATCTCAAAAAATGAACTCAATGTTAATGTATAATGGAAGGGACTGGAATCTAATGTATTTAGACTGCTTCTTGGCCGCCTTTTTTAAGTAAAAAATGAAATCTCCAGAATTAAACTACATTTGTAACAGCTTTTTCCCCATCATGACCTGTGTCGCGATCACTTGCCATAAAAGCGACATGCAGAAATGGGATAAGTTGCGACTGCAAATGGGGTTAGGTCTTCTGGGTTATGTGGGCTTGCTTTTATACTGGCCTAATAGGCCCTACCCTTAATCCAAGTCTCCATTCTTTTCACCATTATGCTCTTTTAAGCCCAACTATCTCCAAAATCTTATAAAAACAACATAAAAATATGAAACACATAATAGAGTCCAAATAATAGAAAGTTAAGATAAAAGACATCATAAAGGCACAAACATTAGTTGAAACCTAACCAAATAAGTCCCAATATGTTCATAAAAATCATGTTTATCAACTTCCCCAAACATAAAGGTTTGTTCATCTTCGAGAAAACAAAAGATAGGAAATAAACAAGAGTACAGACATGGAAAATATGATGATGATGTATTCACTTCAGAATTATCATATTTCAAAACCAAAAATAAGAATTTAATCATTAAAACCTTTTTACCTTTAATCCTTTTGTTCCAATCAATGATCCTCACATGGGAAAGTGTTTCTCTCAATTACACAAGTGTATAAGATGGGACGTGAATTTGCTCAACATATTAATGCATGAATTCTAACATAAGATTGAAAATTGTCTATCTACCTATACTTGGTGTGTATGAAATACAAGAATCATATTAGGTCTTTATTTAAGGTTGTAACTTAGGCCTTTCGTTAGGTATGAAATATTTGGATAAGTGACTATAATACGAACAAATATATAAGAATACCGCAGTTATCCAAACAACCTTGAAGTTTTTTATGCTTCACCTGACTAAGGAAGATTTATTTATTAGCTTTTATATATGAATATGATTAGAATCGGGTTTTCAAAAATTGCTTAAGTGACTTTGGAGTTTCTCATACACCAAGATAGAAACCAGAGTAATTTTTAAAGAGATTCATGCACAAATATAATCGCACAAGGTTTCTCACAAGGCATGTCACTTTTCAAAAATAAGAAGTCGAAAATTTTCAGTCAAGGCTTAGTAATATCATTCAGGCATGCATTTTTATAGAATATAAGTAATTTTCTAAAATCAACTCATCCTTAGCAAATCATCAAATATTTTTAAAAAAAAAGTCCACACAAATGCACATTCCATCAAACGAATCAAATATTATTATAACGGGCCCAATTATCCACAAATTCCACTTTATTTCTAGTAAAGAAATTGAATGTGCGAGTAATATAAAATTAATAACATAAAAATGAAATCAAAATAAGGGAAAAAAGTTTTTGCCCCCCAGACTATTTCAATTTTCACAGTTTACCATATGAACTTTTTTTTGGAACAAACCATTATCTGAACTATGCATTTTTTGCAACTTACCCCCTGAAATCAGAATTTTGGTTGTTTTGGATAGCAAATCAGGTTTGTTAAGGGGTTTTTTGGTAACTTCACTCTTTCTTTCTAATCCGTCCCCTTTCTCCGCCCTAATCTACCATTTCTACAATGATAACGGCACGACGGACCTCCTCTCCATGGCGAAGAAGATCAGCAATGACATTTTGCGGCTTAAAAAATCGTCGTGCTATTATCATTGTAGAAATGGTAGGTTAGGGCGGAGAAAGGGGGGAGGATTAGAAATAAGGAGTGAAGTTACCAAAAAAACCCTTAACAAACCGGATTGGTATCCAAAACCACCAAAATTCTGATTTCAGGGGGTAAATTGCAAAATTTACATAGTTCAGATGGTGGTTTGTCCCAAAAAAAAGTTCATATGATAAACTGTGAAAATCGATATAGTTAATGCAATCATATATGATTGTAAAATGATAATACATGGCCGAAGTATACCACACTCTATCCCCCAAAACTTATTTGCTACTGTGTAGTTAGAAGTTTGTAAGGAAAAGAGTGATTTACTTTAGTCAAGACTCACAAAATAAAATAAAGCAATTAAACATGTAAATAAAATAAAAATTAATAATAAACATAAAACTGAAATAAAACCAACTAATGCAATCTTATATGATATGTAAGGAAAAGAGTGGTTTACTTTGGTCGAGACTCACAAAATCAAGGCGAGGCGGGAAAGGAAGGTTCGTCCTCATAGTCGTGCTGGAGAATATCATTACCATCATCTAACACATTTCTCTTCACATCTCGTGCATATCTCCTCAAATATTGACTTGGTTTTGATGCATCTCGTCCATAAAGTCCTCCAACATTATCATCCTCTCGGAATTGTGCTTCTCTCTCGAACGTCAGCATGAGGGCCTACCTCATCATCATGGGGCCGCGCTCCTCCATGTGATATCATAAGAGCATTCTGGGATTCTTAATGTTCCCGAGAGGTGAGATTCCAGTTCATCCAATCTCATGGGATGCCAGGTGAGGTGAGTGCTGGATTTGGGAGTAGGACATCATCTATTGCACATTGTAGTAATAAATACTGATCCTCATATGGAAGAATCATTCTCAAGATCTGTAAGTGCTTAATATATAACTCTGTATTCCCTAGAATAACTTCCAACTCCCATTGGACTCCCCAGAATTTGATAAGTGATGTGATTAAACCTCTGATGCATATGGGTCCCTCTTGATATTCGATTAATGGGATAGTTGCTCAACTAGGGCCCATGCAACATTGAACATCATTATCAATAACATAAACCATAATGCCACTAATTCTTGCCCCTCATGCCTCCATTTCTGAATCGGGTGATTATCATTGATGATATTGTTACCCTTTGAGTGTATTGAAACACCAGGTTCCAAATTCCTGAGGCCTTAGGTTTTTTCATTGAAATAGGAGTCAGGCTGACCTAAAACTCATCTCTTCTAAATTTTTTTGGCTTATATAAAAAAATCCACCATCACATTTATAGTTCCCCTAGTCGTCCCGGAACTATTGATGGAAGAGGGGCTCTAAGAGCTCACGAGGCTGTGATTTGGGACAAGGTCAGTCGGTGCTCGATGTTACCCAAACAGAAAGAGATCGCCTCTAAGTCTCTCTTCATTCTCACCCTCTCAAATTCAAGAGTGCTCAATATTTCCAGTGTCCATCTCTCATATGTTGGCTATTTCCCCATCATGAAACCATTATTCCACCCGATTCAACTAAAAAGTCGATTCACATCATCCTCTATCCCAAGTGCTTACATGCCTGATGGGCTTGCGTATTTTGTAGCTCAAATCCTTAGATTGCAAAGCATGTCCCACTTTTCCAACTCTTGAGGGAGGGTAGTTGCACCCCAAGTAATTCCAGATCAGTTGTTGGGTTGGATGCATATTTCTCTTCCTCATCGGATGAGAAATAGATGTGGATGGTGGTGATGGTGTTGGATCTTTTAATTGGAATGCTCGAGAGGGATTGCCTCCTCATCGGTTTCTTGATCATCATGAAGCCATTTCCTAAAAGAAAAACTTCAACTCAATTTGACTCCAAGTATTAAAAAATGAATTCAGCTTATTCAATACAATGTTCAATTTTACTCTGATAAAAATAAAGTCACAATGGACTTGATAAACTCAATAAGCATTCGATCATGAAAATCATGCATAATTTCAAGTAAACTAAATAATTCAAGTCCTATTGATCATTTTTTCAAGAATAATCCCCCCAATCGGATAAATATCCCCACAAATGTCAAGTTATTTAATCTCATTGCTACAATATCAAGGAATTCACGTTATAATGATTAACTAATCATCATATCATTCTTTAATCATTTAAAAATACATAAAATCTCAATAACTATGCGTGCAAAGCAAGTGTTCAACAGAATTCCTCAATGAAAATTCAAACTTATGTCCAATTTGAAGTGCTCATACCCCCAATCAAGTAATTTCATCAATCTATAAAATCCTATGTATCAACTAACAAGTATACAGTCATAATTTGAACCAGTTTTTTAGAAACCACAATACTCAAGAATGAAGAACCCTAGTTTGAGAAATTGAAGAATTCATACCTTGTTCTTGAATTTGTGTTAATGAATTGATGTTAACTTGATGGGTTGTGTATAAAACATAATTTTGTTGAGATTTAAGAAAATGAAGACTTTTTCAAAAGGTGAGGGGAGGGAATCGATTGAGAAGAGAGAAAGTGAATTGAAAAAAAAACTATGCCTTTTCCTACCTTTTAATATATACTCTATGACCTCGTCATGACTGCGATAGGGGTCGCAAAGACATGCCATGAAAACAACACCTTATAACAACCATGGCAGTGCTTGCTACTGAGAGTCGTGGCGTCATTCTGTGAACACATAATCTAATAACGACCAAGGTAGTAGTCGCTACTAGGGTCGTGACGTCTTGCCATAAAAAGAGTACCCTTTAACGACCTTGGTCGTGGTTGATACTGGGGTCGTGATAAGTCCAAAAAATGTAATTTATTTATTTTTAAATAATACTTATGTACCTTTCAATATTGGGTCGCCTCCCAACTAGTGCTTCATTTTACGTTTTTGGCTACATGTTCTATTCCGTCAAGAATCCAGTTTTCCAAATGGTGATACCATCACCATCTCATTCCACTTTCTTCCTTCATTCATTCATCTTTCCGGCACACAATTACCAATTTCACCAATATCATAACACATATCATTTGTTTACCGCTTCGAAGGTGTAACCAATACATTTTCAACACAAGTGCAAAATCGTCTATCTTTTTACATTTCTCAATTTGAGTCACATTATCACATATCTTCATAAAATTATAATTTTGTATAACTTTATGCTCAACATTGATACACAATGTGAGTTATCCATTTATAACATCAATAAGGGTTTGGCTTGTTGCAAAAATTGTCGCCTCAAAATCAATGGCAGATTTTTATCTTCTTCCATATCCAAAACTACAAAGTGTACTAGGAAGAAAAAATCATCAACTTTTGCTAGTATATTCTCTACTATACCTTTCAAGTACATCAAGGATTTATCTGCCATTTAGAGCATGATAGTTATCGACTTGATGCTTTCGATCTCTAATATTTGAAAGATCAATAACGGCATAAGGTTTATGCTTGCACTGACATCATAAAGAGCGATTGTCAACAAACTTCCCCCGATACTACATGGGATCTTGAAACTCCCAGGGTCCTTGCATGTGAAGGGAAACTTCTTCTGAATGACCGCACTGCATTCTTCTATTAGGTTTACGGTCGTATAATCTTCAAGTCTTCTCTTTTTTCTTATCACCTCCTTCAAGAACCTCCCATAGATTGGCATATATGTTAAATTATGAAGAAACTGTGTGTATATATGTATTTTTTGATAAATATCTAAAACTTTAGAAAATTTCTCATCCACTTTTTAATGTTTAGTCTTTGTGGAAAAGGAAAATAATTAGAAGACTTAAGGGAAGTAGAGTTAGATTTTGGCTTCTCAGCCCATGTTTCGAGTTCTACTTCCACCATGTCCTCCTTGGTATTCGTAAGTTCATGTTCAATGCTCGGCATCCTCAGTACATCGTTATGCATCCCACTTCTCAAATGAATTACATTTACTTGTTCATTGGGGTTCACTTACGTGTTGCTCGAAAATTGTCCTTACTTGTGTTGGTTCCCAATGAAGGTAGCCAACTGCAAAATTGGGGTCTGAAATGACTTCATGTGGGTCTTAACCGACCCATTTATCTGAGCTAGGTTTATCTCCATTCGGTCAATCCTTGCCAAGCCCTTCTGAAACCAAGACTTTGTTTTGCCAATGAATGTGGTGAATATGTCTTCTTCTCTTGACTTTTATTTCTCATTTATCACTCCATTTGTCACCGAAAAACTCGATGGTGGTTGGAGTCTGTTGTTTAGAATAGTGTAAGAAAAATTTAGATGATTTCTTATCCCTAGATGGTATTGATTCCAGCCTTCGTTGCCTCTATAATTATTGCTGAAGAATCTTTGGGTGACAAAATTTATGTCTTCAACCCTTTCATGCGTAGTAACACCACTTGCATAGATTGGTAACATTCCCGAGCTTGATGAAACCAACATGTCATTCTTGCTATTTATTAATGTTAATTGTTGGGTCATAGCAGTGATCACATCATTCTCGTCCACCATAGCAACTTTCCTGATCATCGAGCGTTCTTTTAGCCATTGATATCTATTAACTGCCATTTCTTCTAGTATATTCATTGCCGTGTTGGTACTTTTCTCTAACAAGTCTCCTCCTAATGATGCATCCACCATTACTTTAGTGTGCACACTTAACCCATTATAAAAGTAATAGATTTATTGGTCTTCGGGAAAACCATGTTGAGAGCACTTTCTTAATAACTCACGGAATCTTTCCCTCGCTTTGTGTGATGGATCTCCATCTAGTTAATGATATTGGCTAATCCCATTCTTGAATTTAGTGTCTTGCTTGGTGGAATGAATTTGAGTAGAAACTTCTTGACACATCTCGTTCCATGTGTAAATGGCTCCAAACCTAGTGTGTTGTTCCAAGACTTCATCTTATCCCATAAAGAGAAAGGGGAAGAGTTTGATTGAATCTTTTGGAACCCCATTCATCTTGATGGTTTCTCATATCTCAAGGAATTGTAACAAATGCGCATTTCGATCGTCCATTACACCAGGCTAGAGCATAGCCTGACTAGCTAGTTGTGCTTCTTGTTGGGGTGGTGCTTATTGTAAGAATTGTGCTTGCAATGTTTGAAACTATATTTGGAGTTTATTTATTTGAACGTTCACATTGGCTTGTGCACCTGCCATTTTTCCGTTGACTCATTTGGACTTGTTTTGTCTTCAAGTCGCCTTGATTTCTGGATTGATGTGTTCCAAAGTTACCCAATTAGAACATGTGTGCATACCCTACCTGCAAACCAATCAATTGATACTCAATCAAAAGAAAATTATAATTATTTTATCAATTATATTATTATCAATAAAAGTCTAATGCTCCTCGGCAACGGCATCAAAAACTTGATAGCTTCCCATTTTGTGCATCGATAGTCGAGTAATAAAAACTTATGCATTTATTATACTCTATCCAACCACAAGTACGGTGTAGATCTAGTAGAAAATGAGCAAGGTTGATTTCCACAAGGACCATATATCGATTCAAAATTGACATATAATATAATATAGATAATTTAGTATTATCTAAATGATATGAAAGATGATTTTTTTTTCCTACGAACGACGATCATATACTAAATATAAAATTTAACTAATAATTTTATCCAAAATCAAAGCACAAATTCTAAAATGGAAAATATCAAGAGTTAGGGTATATTCCGGGGTTTAGGATCGCTATGAACTCATAAATGTTCTTTATTTTCATCCATGGAGTATTGTTTATGATTCAGTTCACTATAAGCGAATCACAAATATCGTTTAACCATTCTCTCAATAGTGATTACATCGTAGATTCTGATTTGTAAACAATGTCTCTATTTGAAATCATACTTATAACTCCAAAAGGTTTTAATTATTTATACGACTTCACTATTAATCTTAAACCTCTCGATTTTTTAGAGTATTTTGTGTTTGGAATCCTATTGATAAACCTCATCTCTCAGATGTTAGTTTATCAAGTTATTAGTAATAAAAGTTCTTCAATCAATCATAACTTAAATATGCAACAAAAAATAAAAAATCACTTATTCAATAATGAAATCAAAACACAAAAATAGCAAAGGAATCATACCCAACTAAAAAAATAATTAAAACATTATTCATTATTTCTCCAAACCCCAAAATACTGAAATATTAGCTAGACATGTTCATGAAATAAACTAAGAAAGTCCTCGGACACATAAAGTTAATAAAAGAAATAAAGGAAAAGTAAATCGTATGGATTGTGTGGATCCTTCAATCTTCATGTTTCTTGTGTTTCTCTTCCAAACCAAACCCAATAAACTCTCTCTTTGTTCTCCGAAAATCTCTTAAAGTGAACACTATGTTAATGGATGATGGGGGGACTGGAATCTGGTGTATTGTGACTGCTTCCTCATTTTTAATTTATAAACAAAATATCCAGTATTAAATTGTATTTGTAAAGTTTTGTCCCCATCACGAATTGGTCACGACTACGACAAGGGTCGCGATCACTTATCGTAAAAATTGCACACAGAAATGGGCTAAGTTGCAACCATAAACGTGGTTGCGACTACTCTTCATGAAAACCTGTTTACAGAACTGAACGATCGCTAAGGGGGTCACAACTGAGTCTTCTGGGCTCATTGACTCATTTAATTATGTGGGCTTACTTCTAGATTGGCTCAATAGACCCTAACTTTAGTCCAAGTTTCCATTCTTTTCACCATTATTCTCTTTTAAGCCTAAATAGCCCCAATATCCTATAAAAACAATATAAAAATAAAAACATGTAATAAGATCCAATAATAGAATATTAAGCTGGAAGACATTATAAATACACAATCAATAGTTGAAACCTAACCAAATAAGTCCTAATATGTGCATATAAATCATTTTTATCATGCATTTGATGAATTATCTAGCTTATCTTTTGATTATATCTAGCTAACTCCATCATATTCTGGGGCGTAGAAACAATGAATAATTAATGTTTTAATATTTTTTTTCAGTTGAGTATGATCCATTTGATATTTTTGTGTTTGTAAGTCATTTCTTCATAATTAATGGACAACCATTTGTGCTTGATAGTTGTAATTTCTTGACAAACTTTTATAACTTATAAGTTTGATAGATAGAATCGAGAGAGGAGATTTGTTAATAGGCTTTTCAAACACAAATACTCTATTCAAAAAGACTGAGAGGTTGGAGATTAGTAGAGAAGTATTTTAAATCTTTAAAACCTTTTGCAGTTCTAAATGTGATTTCGAATAGAGACGTTATTTTATGATTAGAATCTACAGTTTAATCATTTGAAGAGAATGTTTAAACTATATTTTTGATTAACTTATATTTAATTAAATCACAAACCATACTTGGTTGATTGAAAAGGATTTACATTGAGAGTTCATTGACATCCAAACCCCGGAATATTTCCTTATCATTTGATTATCTCTAATTCTTGCTATTTGCTTTTGTTCTTGGTGATTTTTGATTATTGTATATATAATTATTTATCCTACGTTCATCATTTGAAATGACATAAAAACTTTATATTTTAACTAGTTTAGATAAAACTAGTTTATTGTTAATATTCTTGTCAATTTATGAGATATGGTCCTTGTAAAATACGACCTTACTCCTCCTGTACTACTTGTGATTAAATAAAAATACACACAAATAAATTATCGAGCAATACCCTTGCTTTTTATAGTATCATAACCATTGTTAAACTCGATTCCTTGATCAGACATGGCATAAGGTGTTTTTAAAATGCACCACCACACATGAAGCCTAGAAGATTCTCGAGTGACAATTTAAAAGTACAAACTCTGCAAAATCTTCAAATCTACAAAATATCACAACCTCTTTTGATGAGGTAAGGATGAAAGAGGATGAGACCATTGAGATGTATCATGTTAGATTCTGTGATATTGTTAACCAAAGCTCCTTGTGTACCTTCCAATTTCATATATATATATAATGTAATATAATTCTTAGTTTTAATTTGAGATTGGAACAAATTTAGAACACTTTACAAAAAGAAAATGGTTAGTGTGTCGAGTAATTACAAGTTGGGAGTCTTAGCGATTTACTCCTTCCGTTCACAAAACATAGGTGGATAGACAAAAACATGTAGGTTAAGAAGACAAGTAATTATAATTGGGATTGTAAAATATTTGCTATTTTTCCTATTTTACCCTTAACTTTTTAGTATTTCAATAAATAAAGTAAACTAAATAGGGGTGTTTTAGTCTTTTTTGTGGTATTCCAACTTTTAATGCCTATCTTTTACGATAAAAATGGAAAGGGTATCTATCTTATGTGGACAGAATGAGTAATTAATAGATCAAATCTCATATTTTATTATCTATTTTGTTTAGTATCTCAATATGTTACACTAACGTCGTGTTGTTGGACAATTTATTAGATGCGCCCTGGTGCACCTTATAAAGTGCACCCGGTTTCTTGTGTAATGGTATGTGTATGTTATGTGTGATGATATATCACTACAAAAAAAAAGTATTTTACCAAAAGGAAAAACCCTCCGTAATAAACAAAAAGCCCTCGATAATCCTTTTACCGAGGGAAATCTCCCCTCGGGAAAACCCTCCTTGGTAAAATATTCTAAGGGGAATTTCGCCCTCAGAAAATTTTCCGAGGGCATTACCGAAACTGTATTCTTCGGTAATTTACGGGGCCCAAATCAGCCTGCCCTCAGAAAAAACGAGGGAAAAGGCCCTTCGGAAAAATCGAAGGTTGTTACCCTCATAAGTACCAAAGGGGAATTATCTTCTCGGTTTTTCCCTTTTGTATTGTTTTAATTATTAATTTTAATCCCTATTTTTTTTTAAATACCCAAAAAACTTTAAAAAAAATCATTAATAAATAGACAAATAAATAAACTAATTATTATTTAAATATCAAAAAATTCACAATTATTAAATTTGTTCAACAAAAGTGTTTATTAAAAAAGATTATAAAAATATTCGATAGTCCTATGACGGGGGGAGGCTGCGGCGGGTACTGATATAATAGAGCTAACAGCTCGGCCATCTGAGCGTTCACCTGCGCTTGAAATTATTGCTGCTGCTCACGTAGTATCTCAAACTCGTTGTATCGCTACTCCATCGTCTGCTAAGCTTGTCTCGTGGCCTCTAACTCCTCCCTCTGCGCTTGGAGTTGCGCCTTGAGCTCCATCATGTAAACCCTATTCTTCTTGGAGGAGGAGGAAGAAGAATAACTTCCTCACAAACCCTTCATAGCAGCCACAACTTCCCAAATAAGCTGGTACCATAATGTTGGCCCTTACCGACCCGACAACGTAGAGATAAATAAGGTCAGGGTCAACCTCGATATTGGATCCTGTGAAGAATCATACTCCTCCTGAAATACAGTTCGTTAGTAAATTCTATATTAAGACCAAAGAACAAGTTAAATAAAAAAAGAGACTCATATTGGTATTACTGGATCTTGTATCGATCCACGTGCCATCATCCTTCATGTGCGACGTACAAAAACCTGGTACGCGATGGCCAGCTCACCCATCCGCTGCTCCTATATCCAAAGAATATTATCAGATAATTAACATTAAAAATAAACAAACAAATAATATATTATGATTTGAAATTACTTACAATATCATAAGAATAATCGATCGTAGATCTAGAATGCCACCCCACCCCCACCCCCACCCCCACCCCCCTGCTTCGACATCCTGGACCAGCAGGCTCGCTCCTCCTGTTGATGCTGCACTGCTTGGACCTCTTCGTGTTCTTGGGCTTATCCCACTTAATATTCCAAACCCTAGTTCAAATGCATGATATATATAAAATATAAATCATCCATAATAGTAAAAAGTTTTAATCTAATATGAAAAGGCGACAGAATCATTTACCTCTTGACCCCCATGTCACCGACTCTTGGTACAAGACTAGTCTGATCACGATACAGCTTATATACGTTTACCGATCAATTACCAATTCTCGTGGTTCTTCTATAACACCAAAATGCACCTTGTGACACCTTCACAAAATCACGAAGCTTTGTTGCTTTGCGTTTCAAACCTAACAAGTTGATCGATTGTATCTGTGTTGTTGGTCGAATTACATGAAACGTGTAAATATGCACATGCTCGGTGGTATTTTTCTAGCGAGATCGGGTCAAAATAACCCCACGTGCCTAATATGATAGGATATGATTTATGTTTAAGTTTTTTTTATTTTTTTCTATTTTTCTTCGAAATTTTATTAAATTTCATAGAAGCCGAGGGGAACTAATTCCCCTCGTAAATTACATAAGGGATTTCCCTTCAGGGATTTTCGAGGGGAAGTAGATTAGTTCGGTAATTTTTCGAGGGAAATACGATCCCCTCGGTTTTTTTAAATTAAAATAAATATAAAAGGCATATTTACCGATCAATTATCAATTCTCGTGGTTCTATAACAATGAAACACACCTCATGTCACCTTCACAAAATCACGATATTTCGTTGCTTTTTGTTTCCAACCTAACAAGTTGATCGATTGACCGTATCTTGCTTGTTGGTCAAATTACACGACACGTGTAAATACGCACGTGCTCAGTGGTTTTTTTTAGCGAGACTGGGTCAAAACCACCCTACATGTCTATAATGATTAGATATGGTTTATGTTTACGCCTTTTGTCTTCTTTTTTTTCCCTTTTTTTTGTTGAATTCTTATTTAAATTTTAAAAAAAAAATGAAAAAAATAGAAGAGGCGTATTTACCGATCATTTACCAATTCTCGTGGTTCTATAACAACGAGACACACCTCGTGGCATCTTCACAAAATCACGACGTTTCGTTGCAGTGATTTATTGTAGGCATTGCTTGGAAACCTGAGCTTCAGCTTTTCAATATGTGCAGAGAATAGACAAATAATTATAATTATAAGTTCGGTGACCTATTATCATAATTATAATATTTTTCTTTTAATTTAAATTGTTGTCTTTGTCTATCTTCTCTACAGATCGAGCTAACCATAGCAGAAAACGAAAGCAAGAGTTTGGAGCCTGTTGAACAACAATCTAAAAGTGATGGTGTCAAAATAACACTCAAGTGTAATAAGGTCCCTCTCTCTAGATCTCTATAACCCCCATTTCTTTATGTTGTTAAATTGTACTACTTACGTGCTTTTAATTAATTAATTTCGAAATTCATAAATATTTACTGTTGGTCGAATTACACGACACGTGCCTAAAATGAGAGGATATAGTTTATTTTTACGATATTATATATATTTTTTTAATTTCAAATACATCGAGGGGAGAAGTTCCCCTCGAAAATTCCCGAAGAGAAAATTTACCCTTAGGTAATTTACGAGTGGGATTTGTTCGCTTCGATAATTTGCGAGGGGTATTTGTCCCTTCGGTATTTACGAGGGTAAATTCCTTCAGTAATGATACCATCGGAAATCCTTCAGTAATTATGGCGGCAAACATTGACACCGTGTTTGCGATTGATTTACCGAAGGGAGTACTACCGTAGGTACGAACCTTCGATAATGCCGTCGAAAATTCCGAGTGTATGTGTGTTTTGTACGATGGTATATGAATATTTATGAGATGATATTTATGAATGTTTTTGTGCGTTTAAAAGTTGTGTGATGGTATGTGCATGTTATATATGCGATTGTATATGAATATTTTGTGCAATTATATTTGAATATTATATGCGTCTAAAAGTATAATTCACTTGATCCCTTTTATATGAAGATATAGATAATTTGTGCGATAATATATAAATATTATTGCAATAATAAATACTCATATTAATAATAATTATATTCATTATTTATAACAATCATGTATTCGCATAAATATACATATATTATTGAACAGAATATACATATTATCACACGAAAAATCAAAATCTGGTATAGTACACCATATACCATCTTGTGTTGATGTGTCCAATGCATAGCATCAATCAATATTATTATAATGCGAAGTAAGAAATAGAGGAACCGAGCCTAGCGATTCGGGCATTTTGTCATTTTCATCCTTACTTTTTCATGTGTGAATTATTGTTTTAAATGTAAATGAAAATGAAAAGAAAAATGAAGCTCCACTATATATATGGCCACCAAAACAAATAAAAAGATGGTGAAGACAAATGGCTGTCGCAAGAAGTAACACGCATTTTGTAATAGGCTAGAAACCAAAAGAAAAGTGTGATAACTCACAAGTCAAAAAGTACTATGGGGGACCAAATCATTGTTCCTGTTTGAATCCCGTGTGAATTCCAACTCCAGTTTAGTGGATTAAAAAGATTCCTTATAAACTCCAAAATGACGAGAGAATGATGTGATCATCAGTTCATTTCGAAAGCTCTTGTTTATCTTTGGAATCAATTAGAAAAATTAAAATTTATTATTAGTTCCTTTGTTTTCTTTATTCACCCTATTCACAATACTTATTGTTTAACAAAATAAATTAGTTCACAATAATTCTTGTTAGATTTTCAATGAAATCTTAAATATATTTTTCCAATTTTACCTTTACTCATTCACCATAATAAATACATAAAGTATCTTTCTTTAAAACTCGTACACTACTATGCACAAAGCCAAATGTCACATTGCCCTTAGAAGTCTGCTGGTTTCCACTAGGCAACGCTCATTTGTTTATTTTTCTTGATAATGTTAGGTATGAAAAATACTCGTATTAGTCCAAATTAATTGATTATGATTTGATATGCCATCTGACCCGATCCTATAATTTATTGGTTTTTGTACTGTAATTTATTGGTTTTTGTATTGTAAAGTATTAATTTTTCATAAATCTCTGACCCGTGCAATGATATATTGATTATTTGTATTGTGATGTATTTATAGTATGATGTATTAGTTTTTTATTATAATGCATTGGTCTTTGCAATATAATGTATTGATATAAAATTTTGGTCTAAGGGATGATCTGTTAGTCCGGCCTAACAAGAGTGCTACTCTTAGGTAAATAGAGAATTTTATTTGTTGAAAATAGCAAAAGAGGAAAATTTAGAAAAAAAAATCTAAATAATGACTATAAGTTATAGAAAATATTGGTTATAAAATACTTGTAAATTGTCACTGTCACAGAATGTTGTGTGGTTGTTAGACACTATAAAACATTTTTCCCACCATTAGAGTTTTTTATTGTAATTAATATTTTGAGTTATACTTTTTTATTGTAATTAATATTTTGAGTGTAGTATAACGTAAAATAATTTTATGATAGATAAGTATTTCATTCATCAATTTATATATATGACAATTCGAAATAATTTTTCCAAAATCAACGATATTGGGATCGAGTTGGTATATCATAAACTAAGCGGACACTATACAATGAACTTGGGTACATTTTACAAGGGCAGTTTGTTTTTTTAGTCAATTATATTGTCCATTTTCTAAAAAAAGGGACCATGATATTGTCCAGTATCAAAACACCTACACGAAATTGGTAAAATTATCAAAAAAATGTACAAAATTATTCTGATCGAGCTTTTTTCCTAACATCGTGTGATTCAATAATTTCTTATCGTTTTTCTTTAGTTTTAAACATTAATTGAAGAAAAAACCTGAGAAAAAAAATTCATTTAGTCCATTATATTGGCTACATTCCATAAAAAGTAAGTGATATTGGTCATCATCAAACCACATCTGCTAAGTTGGCCAATTCATCGAAAAGGGTCCAAAAAATCTTGATCGGGGCATTTTCCTGACATGGCGTTATTGTATGTTTTCTTATCATTTTTATTTAATTTTAAATATTAAATTGAAGACAAAATTCTATTTGCCCTTCATTCTTTTTTCTTGAAGCAAATTAATATATTTTTTTTATAAAAAATATAGAAAAATCACTGATAAATATAAAAATATAAAGTAAGTCTTACAAAATTATCAAATAAATATAAAAATGTTTATATATTTTTGTATTATTATTAAGATTTTAATTAATAAAAAAGTAATAAAATTAGATATAAATATAAAATAAATTTTAAAAGTTTATTAAAAATATAGATATTTATATGAAAATCTATTTTATTCATATAAATATTTATATATGTTTATAATTTTTTATAATTTGATTTATGATTTTATATTTATATCTAATTGTAGTAGATAATTTTTTTTATTAATAATTATTTTCTAATATACATTTTTATATTATTTTATAATTTTAATATTTATTTTATGTTTTTATATTTATCTCAGGTTTTTAATAATTCATTGATTCAAATTTTATTAATTAGATTAACGGAAAAATAAAAGAAAAAAGGAAAAGAAAAGGGAAGGGAAGAAAAACTTATTTGTAATATTTATAATTATAGAAAAAATGATAAGAAAATATAGCACCACGCCACGTCAGCAAATATCTCGACCAAACTTTTTTTAGACCTTTTTTGATGAATTGGCCAACTTAACATATGTGGTTTGATGATGGCCAATGTCGCGTACCTTTTATGGAATATGTCTAATATAATGTACCAAAATGAATTTATTTCTCAAATTTTTTTTCTTTAATTAATGTTTAAAATTAAATAAAAATAATAAGAAATTATTGAATCACGCCACGTCAGCAAAAAAGATCGATCGGGATAATTTTTTACCTATTTTGATAATCTTACCAAATTAGTGTAAATATTTTGATATTGAACAATATCTGGTCCTTTTTGAAATGGACAATATAATGGACTAAAATAACCATTTTCCCCATTTTGCAGGCTGCATCCATTAATATAATATATCATATATCGTCACATCTAATTGGTATATATATCATCACATATAACTAATATATATTATTACAAATAATTGAAATCTTAAATCTATAATATAAAACCCTAAAATGAAATAATAAACCCTAAAATAGAAAAATAAACTCTAAAAATAGAAAACTAAATCCTAAAATATAAAAGTAAACCCTAAATTCAAAAATTTTATCATGTGTCATCATATATAACTAGTACGATGATAGATTTATGTTGGTACCCTAAAATAGTAAACTAAAATCTAAAATGGAAAATTAAACCCTAAATTCTAAAATCTTGTTGTATATCATCATACATAAATTGACATATATCATCACGTGTAACTGACATATATTATCACATATAACTGGACGATAATAAAGTGCACCCAGATACATGTAATAAATTGTTCGATTCAACCTCATAATGTATCATGCAACCGAAAGAATATATAAGAAACGAGTGATAAATATATAAGTTAATGAATATAAAATTACAAATTCATATTCATCTCACATCATTTATATATTCAAAGACCATCTGCGGCATTATATATTCAAAAACCATCTGGCGAAAATGCCGCAGGCGCGAAGCGTGGTAGGCCTGCGCCGGGTCATTTATATATTCATCGTAGGTATAAAACGTGTGATGAATATAGAAAGAGTGAATGAAAAAGAAATTGGATCATGATATATAAATTGTCACTTGGGAATATGTTGGAAATGAGTGATTATAGTTAATTAATTAACCAAATAAGAATTAATAATTAAGTATCTTATTTACTTTCAGAGAAAAGGCAGTCATTTTCACATTTCTATTTCCACTCAATTAATGATTAATTATTATCCAAGTATAACAAAAGATTGCTTATAATCAGGTTTGATAAGATATCCTTTTCATGGATTGCGAGGTTGGATACATGGAGGTGATTCCCATTACATCACTAAAGACTAAGTGCAACTACATTCAGTATTTGCTGAAGCAAAAAAAAAAAAAAAAAACTTTTAGCATTATTAAAATTTACCTTTTAGTCTAAATCTACTTATATTTTTCTGCTTAAATAGTAAAATATATCCATCTTATCTTGCAAATATAATTACTATATGATACGATAATCAATGTAGAACTTCACTTCTATATGTACCAAACAAAAATAAATAAATAAATACGGTTTCACAATTGCTGGAGCAAATCGATTATTCTTGTTCAATATATTTATGCCAAAATTGTGTGCAAAAATAGAAAAAAACAAAGTATGTTGACCCTTGCTCTCTACCGAACTAGTACAAATTCATCCTTAGAGATCTTGACAAAGCAAACATATGTCAAATGTGAACACTTAACTTGATAAATCCAAAAAGTTGGGTTACCAAATATATGGGGAACTAACCTCAAAACAGATATCACCGACCTGAAGTTGATCTTGAATACGTCACAGCGACCTGTCAAGCCTTCTCCAAATCTCCTAGCGACCAAGCTGGTCCTGCAAAACAGCACCTTCAGACGGGTCGGTGATCAGACCCGTGAAGGTCCTCCGATATTTAAGTCAAAAGCAAGTTCAAAACACTCAATACTTCTCTTGAATAATATAAGATGCGGTTATGATATGATGATCAATAATGAGAGGTAGACACCTCCTTTTATAGAGAAAGAATCCCCTCGCCTAGGGTTACCTTCTTCCATCACAATTTCATAAATATCACGACTCTGCCACCGCCTCAATAGGATTTCTCCCATATAGTAAGTTCTCATGCATAACAAATCTCTTATCGTAATAGGCCTGGACCCAAATCACTCATACTAAGCCCACAGGCTCAATATTCACAAACCCCATAACCGAGCTCAAACACCGCACAAAACATAAGAGGTCGTGACCCTATATGAGAACTCATCCTCATACTACAGGTCGCTACTCTATAAAACCAGCTCGCTCACTCTTCCACTGAAACCATTCAACTCGCCCACCTCTGAGAAGAACACCCTCTCCAGGAAATGAGGTCGCTTATCATTAACATATTAATTAATATTACTCATGAACATTTTGATCCGTATTAGCTAGTCCCTCATGTTCTATCTGATTGAGGCATGAAATCAGGTAGGAAATGTAAAAAAGAATCATAAGAGCACAATCACCATTAACAACAATAAAATATAAACACATAAATAAACCATCACACTTCATAGCTCAACAAACCGAGCTATAACATTCATCTCACCACTGTGAAGTATCAAGCATACCTGCGACCTGTAAGAGTTCGGCCCCCTGAGCTCGTGCCTTTTAAGATAAGAAGATCACCTCACGGAGAACGACCTGCAATACCCCAGATCAAGTCCCCAACTGTGTACATATAACGACCTGAAACCACACTACCATTACCATCCGACCCAAAAATTTCGAAACGCAATCATACATAACCCCAAAAGTCAAAACACGACTTTCTTTATCCATCCCGTCCCCTTTAAACTTTATTAAATCCAAACTGACAATATGTCGGGTACGTGTCACCTCTCCAAATTCTCGGAGTATAATAAATCCGTGGGCCCCAAAATAAATGGCCCAAAATATTCCTGATAGCCCTAATTATTTTCCCGCTCCTACCTGTCCCATCAGCTTACCGCCGCCCAACACAAAAACCCTTCATCTCACTCATTTTCTTCTTCACCCGAAATACATCACCATACTCGCTCTGCAACAAAGCTCATACTCCTTCGAAATTTCCCAAAAAACATCACTAAATTCAATAACCTGTCGCCGACCTCCAGGATACTAAAAATGGGTAAGTCTCCAATCCTCCTTTATACTAATGGATTTTAATTTTCACAAGTAGCACATATTCACACTGTATCTGTCACTTTTTGCTGAATTGTTGTGTTTTATGCTGTTTTTCCTCTTTGTATGCTTTGATATATGATGAGAATAGCATCCCCCAGTCTTAACCCTCAAAACTCGTCCCTCTCACCCGACTCTAACCCTAGTGAGAACCCTTATATTCTTCAAAGGAGACGTACTTAGCCCCCATCTCCCGTCTCCAGTCCCCGCGATGAAATAGAGGGTGAAACCCTCCCAGAAACCACTTCTCCCACCCCTTTAGCCTTAGCAAATATTCCAGAGGGCATTCCTTTACATCAAACCACTGCTCCCCCTCCTTGCGAGCATTTTCTTGAAAATCCTGTAACCATAGCTCATTCCCTAGAGGCCAGCGACCTCCCTCCCTCATCCCTCTCGACTAAATCGATCAAGGATAATTATTGTCTACTCCCTGAGCCAAAGGTATTAGAGTTCTTTCAACATACAATTAATCTACCTGAGACGGCCCAGATGGTCCTACCCGACATTCTTCATTTGGACCCCTTGCGACCATCCCCCAACCATATAACCCTGTTTGACGCTGCTCAGGGCGGGATTTAGGTTCCCCTCACATCAATTTTACATTGACATCTCACTTTTGTACAAAGTCCCCCTTTTACAATTAACCCCCAACTCCATGAAATATCTGGTGGGCTATATTATACTATGTAAATATTACAACACTCAGCCCGACCCCGGTATTTTCCATTTTTATTTTCAAATAAGATATCAGAGTCACTCTTTTTATCTCGCTACCCGTACCGGTAAAGCCCGCTTTCTAGTAAATCCTTCCAATAAAGTTCCTGAGTGGAAAAAGAATTTTTTTTTTATTCATAACACTGAATACTGGCCTTTCATAACCGAGCTACTAGATCATACCCCAAAACAATCCAATCCTCCCAGCCTTAAGCACTTTCCCATTCTATACAAGAAATACTCCGACCAGCTCGAGGTGTGGAGCAAGCGCCTATTTGACGTGGTGCTGCTCACCAGCCGGTCCAAAATCTTCAGATATGTGGGCATTGATTTTTGCCCCCTTGACTCGGACCTCGCATTAACTCGATCAGAGTTCGGTAGGTCTCCTGCGTTACAAATGATACATTAATCTTTTAACAATTATACACCATACTAACACTTCATTTTTGTTCACAGATGCCTTTTGTGAAGCTTGCGTTTCCTCGAGCTTGGTAGAAATTGTGACGTAGACCGAGCCACAACCTGAGATCACTTCGGGACCCCCACCTTCGATCCCCATCGTAGATGAGATCCTAAATGAAGCATTCGGAGCGGAAACGGACCCAAAAGTCGAAGACGAGCTCGAAGAGAACCAACTAGTTGAAAAGACTTCAAAGAGGAAGCAACCCATTCGAACTTCTGCTAAGAGACCCGACTCACTCGTTCCAAAGCGAAGGCGACTTCGCAAGACCTTTGGTGGCCCTACATCCAGCTCGCCGAATTTGGAAAAGGATTTAGCAAATTGTGAGGATGCAGCCGCCATTAGAACACTTCTTCAGCAACACACCCAGACTCAGGTATATTCCTCATCACATTCTCACCCTCAACTTACTCAATAATACGTAAATATTAATCCCGCATCTCTTTATTTATGTTTGTTGTGAACAGTTGAATACCTTATTTTCCACGGTAGTTGTCCAGCTCGCGGCCTGCGTCGAAGACAATGAATTACAGAAAACCTGCGAAGAGATAACCGCACAAGCCAAACAACAAACAAAACAACTATCCCTCACACAGGGCGAACTGGACGAGGCCCGCAAACAACTAAGTGCAAGCAAGGATGAGAACGGCCTTTTGAAAAGTCAAGTGGCCAATCTGACGGATGAGACGACTTGCTTGGCCAACGAGCTTCGAGAACAGGTTAAGAAACTCGTGGATGTTGTGCGGACTAAAGAAGAACAAATCCAGACGACTCGCGAGCAAGGCATCATTGAGGGGCGCCGAACTTTCCTAGTGAGTGAGGTGGGCCGAAAGTTCGTAAGTTCGTACCGGGAGGAGCTGATCAAGGCCTTTAGACAATCGACCTTGTACCTTGGTAAAATGACGGTGGGGAGCAGAGAATGGGTTCGCAAAGCTGTCGGGATAATCAAGGAACAGCTCGCAGCCAGGCAAGTGACCTACGACCCGGATGTGAAGGCTATTGTCGACCAGATGACCCCCTTCAGTACCTGGAAAGGCGATTTTAAACAGCCCATAAATGCCAAATGGTGGTTATCATGCCAAGGCCGAGCTGTCCTTTCTGCCAAACTCTCCTCCGAGCTAGATGTTCCAGCTAATGATAGGCTCTCCACTGCCGAACCCCCTGCTGCCGAACCAAGCACAAAAAACCCTCTACGTGCAGCTTCTAAAAAAACTGTTTAAGAGACCTGTATAATTATTTTATTATTCCGTAAACACTTACTTATTTTACTTAATATATGCATAACTTAATTTCCAAACACCTGTAAACTTGAACTTAAAATTCGCACAAAACTGCCAACTTTACTCATGACAATTTAATACAGGTCGCTCACGATTCATCTTGAGAAATCGCGAAGTCGTAAGAACAATCACACCACACAGCAATCCAATCATTCAAAACACAATAACTCGCATAAAACAATTATTCAATCAAGAACATGTAAGTCGAGTGTTTGGCTCGCATAAAACACTCATTCAACCAAAAACATGTAAGTCAAACATCTTCACCACTAAACTTTAGAGAACAAAATAGCTCGCGAAACTTCATTTATTATATTTCTCAAAACACAAACTCCATGCAGGAGAAGCACACTCCGGTCCAGAGATAACTTCTCCCGCCACAAAAATCAAACAGCTCGCGTAACACACTTTCTCATCACAATCAACTCGTGCGGGAGAAGAACACTCCGGTCCAGAGATAGCTTCTCCCACCACAACAACTCGCAAAAACCACTTTCAATTCACAATCAACTCGTGCGGGAGAAGCACACTCTGGTCCAGAGATAACTTCTCCCGCCACAGAACACCGCACCCTTTCACATCACAATCAACTCTGTGCGGGAGAAGCACACTCCGGTCAAGAGATAGCTTCTCCCGCCACAAAACAACTAGCTCGCATAAAACACTTTCACATCACAATCAACTCTTGTGCGGGAGAAGCACACTCCGGTCCAGAGATAGCTTCTCCCGCCACAACAACTCGTAAAAATCACTTTCTCATCACAATCAACTCGTGTGTGAGAAGCACACTCCGGTCCAGAGATAGCTTCTCCCGCCACAACAACTCGCAAAAACCACTTTCACTTCACAATCAACTCGTGCGGGAGAAGCACACTCCGGTCCAGAGATAGCTTCTCCCGCCACAACAACTCGCACAAACCACTTTCACTTCACAATCAACTCGTGCGGGAGAAGAACACTCCGGTATAGAGATAGCTTCTCCCGCCACAACTGCTCGCAAAAACAACTTTCACTTCACAATCAAATCGTGCGGGAGAATCACACTCCGGTCCAGAGATAGCTTCTCCCGCCACAACAACTCGCATAAACCACTTTCACTTCTCAATCAACTCGTGCAGGAGAAGCACACTCCGGTCCAGAGATAGCTTCTCCCGCCACAAAAACTCTCATAAACCACTTTCACTTTACAATAAACTCGTGTGGGAGAAGCACACTCCGGTCCAGGGATAGCTTCTCCCACCACAACATAATGATCCGCCCTCTATGCATAATACTTCTTCAAGTGACTCACATTTCAGCCTCCTGGGCAAGACTTTTACAGCTGCATCTTCCAGTATATATGCTCCACCTCGCAACACTTTTATCACTTTGAAGGGCCCAATCCAGTTCGGCTCCAACTTTCTAGTCATCCGCAAAGCATCAACTTGTCTCCACACCAGGTCGCCCACCTGAAAACAGCGATGCTTAACTCGTACATTGAAAGCAGCTTGTATCTTTTGCTTATAACACTCAACCCGAGCTGCCGTTCTATCTCGTATTTCATCAATTGTCTCAATCGCTTCCCGAGCTAATCTTTCATTTTCTTCCACATCGAACGTTTCCAACCGCTGCGAGCTCATACACAAAACTGAACGGCGACTTCCCCGTGGAGGTTCGGGGAGTTGTTTGATAGGCCCACAAAATGGATGCAAGCTCCTCTTCCCAAAGCCCGCCTATCTTTTCCAACCGCAGCTTAAGACCCTGCACAATTATACGATTAGTGACTTCCACTTGCCCATTAGTTTGGGGATGTGCCACAGAAGCAAATCGCTGCTTCATTCCCATATCCTTACACCACTTCCGTATCTTTCTTCCATTAAACTGGGTCCCATTATCCAACACCAGTACTCGCGGTACTCCAAACCTGCAAACTATGTTATTAAAAACAAAACCCATCATATGCTGCTCGCTTATCCCTATAAATGCTTCGGCCTCCACCCATTTTATAAAATAATCAATCGCCACTACAAGATTCTCCTTGTTGCCCGGGGTTTTTGGAAAAGGACCCACAATATCAGTTCCCCACTGCGCAAATGGGCACGGCGAGCTCATTGTCATCATCTCCTCAACCGGTATATGAATGACCGGAGCATACATCTGAAACTTCTTACACGTTCTCACAAGCTCGCTAGCCATACTCTTCATTCCTGGCCAAAAGAAACCAGCCCGCAACGTTATGCCTACTAACGCCTTTCCCTTCGCATGATCGCCACAATACCCCACATGTATCTCCTTTAACACTTCCAAACCTCTCTCCATAGATAAGAACTTCAGGAGAGGTCCGAAACGCGACCTCTTATATAATTCTTCATGTATTATACAAAAACAAGTTGTTGTTCTAGTCTCCTTCGTCGTTAATTTTTCTGCGCCCTCCTTTAATTTGACAAGGACCTCCCATATTGGTGTGCGCCAATCCTCTTTTTCTTCGATTTCCATAACTTCTTTTCCTCTTTCAACGCTACTATGGCCCAACTCCATTAATGTAATTCTCCGAGTATCACAAGTCCCTAGTGCTCCTGTTATTTGAGCGAGTTGGTTCGCCCTTACGTTCTCAGCTCGCGGTAAGTGCTCCAATTTAAGTTCCTCAAAACGCGCTGCCTCTTCCCGTAACTTACTCAAATATACTGCCATCCATTCTTCCTTACCTTCAAAGGAACCACCGAACTGACAGGCTATCAACTAAGAGTCCGTGTATGCCCATAACTTATGTGCTCCCAGGTCGTGTGCCATCTTTATACCCTGCAACACAGCTTCGTACTCTGCTTCATTATTGGATGCCTTATATCCCAACTTAATTGCGAACTCCAAATTTTTCCCCTTCCGGGCAGGTTAACACAATACCCAATCCTGCTCCTGACACCATAGTCGAACCACCGGTGTGTAGCGTCCACTCTTTTGCCTCCTCGCTCGCATTAGCTGGTCGTGCCATCTCCCGCAAAAAATCCGCTAGCACCTGCGCCTTGATAGCTACTCTTGGCTCGTAAACCACATCATACTCACTCAATTCCACAGCCCACTTTACCAACCTCCCCGATACATTTAGGTTGACCAAAACCTGCTTAAGGGGTAAATTGGTATGTACCTTCACTCTATGACTCAAAAAATACGGCCTCAGTTTCCTTGCTGTACAAATCAGCACAAAGCCTCCTTTCTCCAGCCCAGAATACTTCAGCTCGGCTCCTCGTAACATCCTGCTAATATAATAGATGGGTTTTTGCATACCCGCCTCTTCTCTGATCAACACTGAACTCACCGAGACCTCTCACACTGATATGTACAAGATTAAATCTTCTCCGGGCATCGGTTTAGTAAGTAGCGGTATCTCAGCCAAGTACTTTTTTAGCTCCTCAAATGCACCCGCAGCTTCTTCTGTCCACTCAAACTTGGATCCTTTGCGTAATGCTCTGAAAAATGGGACGCCTCTCTCTGCCAACCTGGAAATGAAACGACTAAGACCTGCAATCCGACCCGTAAGCACTTGAAAGTCATGTACTGTGCGAGGATGTGGCATCTCCAAAACAGCTCGCACTTTCTCTGGGTTAACTTCAATTCCCCATTCTGTCACCATGTAACCCAAAAACATCCCATACTGCACACCAAACGCACACTTTTTGGGATTAAGCTTCATCCCATACTGTCTCAATATAACAAACGTCTTCCTCAAATCCTCCACATGGGATTCCACTCTTTTAGTCTTGACCATCATATCATCAACATAGACTTCCATGGTGGACCCTAACAGGTCTTTAAACATTCGATCCATCAAACTCTGATAGGTCGCTCCTGCATTCTTCAAGCCAAAGGGCATGGACACAAAACAGTAGGTTCCCGTAGAAGTGACAAAACTCACTTTGGGCTGATCTTCTTTTGCAAGGGGTATTTGGTGATACCCCTGTGAGGCATCCATCATGCTCAAGAGTTCGCACCCTGAAGTAGAGTCTACCAATTGATCAATCTGCGGCAAAGGGTAATGATCCTTCGGACAAGCTTTATTTAGATCGCGAAAATCTATATACATCCTCCACTTTTATGCCGGCTTTGACACCATCACAACATTAGACAAATATTCAAGGAATTGAATCTCTCTTATGTGGCCAGCCTTCAACAATTTCTGTACTTCTTCTTCGATTACCTTATCCAGCTCTGGTCCGAAATGTCTCCTCTTCTGCTTTACCGACCCCGCCTCTGGATCCGCATTTAAATGATGCTGCGCAACCTCCGGGGATACCCCTGTTAACTCTCTATCCCCAAACGCAAATATATCCCGAAATTCTCTTAGTAATTTTATCAGCTCGCCCTTCAATTCTTCAGGTATTAAAGTCCCCACCCTTGTAGTATACTCTGGGCGATCATCTTCTAATGAAATTTCCATCAGTTCTTCATTTGGTTGGATAGAGTTCTCCTGTTCCTTCATCTTCTTTGTACTAAGTACTCCCTCCGGTGGTTCTTCACCCCTCTCGCGTTTATTCTCCACCAACCCTCTCTTGACTGCCAGCTGATAACATGATCTCGCGACCTGCTGTTCTGCGATGACCTCCCCTACTTTGTTACCTACTGGATACTTAATGCTCATGTGATAGGTCGATGTTACTGCTCGGAACGCATTGAGGGCAGGTCGCCCTAATATCGCATTATATAGGCCGACCTCCCTCGAATGATTAAAAACTTCAATCTCTTCTCCACTCGCAATTCCTCTTTTCCCAATCCCACAGTCAGCGTTAGCTCGCCTTCGGTGTTCACCTGTGCTCCATTGAATGCTTATGGGCGTATTCACGGATCGCACCTTTTTCTCTAATTCCATCTACTCGAGACAATCTTTATATATGATATTTACTGAGATCCCGTTATCTACAAAGATTCTGCCGACTTCATATCCTGCGATCTCAGCCTCGATTACTAATGCATCATTATGATCTTCCTGTAGCCCGCGTCGGTCATTCGGACCAAAGAAGATGACCGGCCCTACCATTTGAGATTGTTGGCTCACAATAGCGACCTCCCACGTTCCTAAGCGAGCTGACTTAATATGTTTCTTCCGCGCAGCATTGGAATCACCATCTATCGGTCCGCCAGAGATCATGTTTATCCTTCCCTTGTTTCTTCGTGGACTATTACGTCCCTGATTCCCCTGTTGTAATTGCCTTGAGACCTGGTCTTGGGGTGGGTCTCTTTGTGGTGGTGGAGGCAACGGTCGCTCTTGTTCTTTTAGTTCTCTATCTCTATAAATTACTTCCTTGAGATGTCCAGTTTTTATGAGTCTTTCTATCTCCTCCTTGAGGTGCCTGCAACTTTCAGTAAAATGTCCATAATTGTTATGAAACCGACAAAAGGAACTGGTCCTAGGGTGTGTAGGAATTTGTGTACGATCCTTCGGCCACCTTATGGCATTGGGTACTGAGCGCTCCATAATAGAAAATACTTTAGCCCACGGATAAGCCAATGGAGTGAAATCTTCATTCTTCCAGTTCTACACATTCGTCTCTTGCTTCCTACTAACTTCTGCATTTGAGGTCAAGAGCCCGCGCACTGCCCTCCTAGGTTCTCTCCTTGATTCCCTTCTAAAATCAATTCTCTCTACACTTCCTCCCCGATCTGCGACCTCTCGACCAAAACGCATCCGATGCTCTTCCTCAGCGTCCTCTACCTGTATATACTTGTGACACCTTGACAAGACCTCGTCATACGTCCGGGCTTCTTTCTTAACTAAAGATTTACGTAAATCCTCCTCCTTAATCCCTGGTGCAAGGTTCCAGCCTTCATTTCATCAGTGGAAACAGGTACCTCCAGAGTGGCGCTGGTAAACCAGTTAATATATTGCTTTAATGTCTCATTGGGTCGCTGTACCATAGTGAAAAGCGACTGTGCCGTTTTCGCACTATGTCGCACACTGGAAAACTGCTTGAGAAAAGCATCTCGCAACACTTGATAACTAGTAATTATTCCTCGCGGCAACTGATAGAACCAGTTTTGCGCGATTCCTCTTAAAGTGGACACAAAGGCTCGACAAGCCACAGCATCCGTATAATTATGCAACATTCTGGACATCTCAAAAAGCTGCAAATGCTCAATTGGACCCTTAGTTCCTCCGAGAAGAGGTGTCCTTCATCTCCGTCAAGTTTCTCTCCTTCCACTCGTTTCTGTTATTTTAGCATGGCCTCCTACAAATCTCTAAAAGTCTTATTCTCTGTTCCCATCTCGTTTCCACTATATCCACTGCGATTCTTACGAGGCTTCTCCTTAGATTCACCATCCGTCTCCGAGGTCTGGGTTTCGCTTTCGCTAGCATGTTTATCGTGTCGGCGACCTCATCGCTGGCCATGACTTCGTTTCACCTTCACTCCTTTACCCTTGCGTTTGTAATTTATGGACGCAGTAGAGATGGATGTGTCCTTGTACTTGCGTTTACTCCGACCCCTCTTTCCATTAGAGACCTTCTTGGACAGAGACCTCTCATTCCGTTTCACCTTCTCGTCTACCGGCATCTCCTCCACTCGCTGTTAAGATCATCCTTCTTCTCTTTCCGAGTGCCCAACCCGCTGGCTAGATATCTATGAAACTCCTCCTGTTTTTCCAAGGGCACAAAATCCATAAGCCCCTCTAGGAATTCTTTGTTGATTTGACAAGGCTTGTCCTTGGGCAAGTCCTTCCATTCTTTCGTTCCTATATGGATTACTTTCTGCTCCACCACCTCCGGTGGACTTAAAATTTCCACTGGTTCCTTTCCATCCCGACGCTTTGGGGAGGGTGGTGGTGCACCATCCAGGTCCTGGAATGTCAGATCCACCTGTGGAGATGTCCGCCCTCCTTTTATCACCCCCTCTTTATCGACGCCCGCCGTCTTGTATTTCTTTGCCTGTTTGTCCGACTCAGAACCATAGTGTAAGGTTATGGATATTATGTTATCCTTCCTGTTTCCTTTACGGGATTTCTCACGCCTTTCGCTCAAGGACTCGATGTCCCTCTTTCCCACAGACAGCGCCAATTTGATAAGTCCAAAAAGTTGGGTTACCAAATATATAGGGCACTAACCTCAAAACAGAGATCAGCGACCTGAAGTAGATTTTGAATACGTCACAACTACTTGCCAAACCTTCTCCAAATCTCCTAGCGACCTAGCTGGTCCTGCAAAACAGCACCTTCTGACGGGTCGGTGATCAGACCTGTGAAGGTCCTCCGATGCTTAAGTCAAAAGCAAGTTCAAAATACTCAATACTTCTCTTGAATAATATAAGATGCAATATGATATGATGATCAATAATGAGAGGTAGACACCTCCTTTTATAGATAAAAAGAATCCCCTAGCCTAGGGTTACCTTCTTCCATCACAATTCCATAAATATCATGACTCTGCCACCGTCTCAATATTAGGATTTCTCCCATATAGTAAGTTCTCATACATAACAAATCTCTTACCGTAATAGGCCTGGACCTAAATCACACATACTAAGCCCACAGGCTCAATATTCACAAAACCCATAACCGAGCTCAAACACCGCACAAAACATAAGAGGTCGCGACCCTATATGGGAACTCATCCTCATACTACAGGTCGCTACTCTATAAAATCAGCTCGCTCACTCTTCCACTGAAGCCATTCAGCTCGCCCACCTCCCAGAGGAACACCCTCTCCAGGAAATGAGGTCGCTTATCATTAACATATTAATTAATATTACTCATGAACATTTTGATCCGCATCACATACGTGTCACAATTACCGGAGCAAATCCCCGGTTTTATTATATAAATAATATATCTTTAATTATGAATTAAAAAAATAATATATAATTCGAAGGCGTCCAGACCTTAAAAATCAATTTCTTATATATATATATATATATATATATATATATATATATATATATATATATATATATAAAATTGATTTTTAAGGTCTGGACGCCTTCGAAATGGCTTCCCGCTCACATTATAGAAGGTAAAAATAATAACCGTTTTAAAATGTGAGCGGGACGCCCAGACCTAAAGTGATATTATAGAAGTTAGAAATAAAAACCGTTTTACAATGTGACCTAAAGTGACTTTGTACTCTTTTTTGGGGTTGAAATGAAAAAAAATTAACATTTTCACAAAATTAATAATTTTCTCATTTACAAATAAAATCAATTTTATTAAATAATTAACAACTAAATAAGAAACGAATAAATTCGAATTTTCACATAATTAATGATTTCTCACAAAATAAATAAATTAAGACTTTTTTCACATAATTAATAATTTCATATAAACTTAATTTTTCACATAATTAAGAATTTTACACAAAATAAATCAAGTAATATATTAACAAATTTAATACATAATTAATAATTTCATCACAAATCAATAAATTTAAATTTCACAAGCTATTAACAACTAAAATTAACAAAAATATATAAATTCACAAACATATAAATTACTAATTATGTGAATAATTAAATTTGTTAATATGTCACTTTATTTTATGTAAAATTCTTAATTATTGAAAAAATAAATTTATATGAAATTATTAATTATGTAAAAAAAATTTAATTTATTTATTTTGTGAGAAATCATTAATTATGTGAAAAATCATTTTTATTCGTTTCTTATTTAGTTGTTAATTATTTAATAAAACTAATTTTATGTAAATGAGAAATTTATTAGTTTTGTGAAAATGTTAATTTTTTTTTCATTTCAACCCCAAAAAATAGTAGAAAGTCACTTTAGGTCATATTCTATAAATGTTATTATTTCTACCTTCTAAAATATCACTTTAGGCCCGGGACGCCCTTGGGAAATCTGTCTCGCTCACATTTTAGAACGGTTATTATTGTACCTTCTATAATGTTAGCGGGACGCCATTCCCAAGAGCGTCCCGACCCAAAAATTAATTTTTATTAATATATATTATTTTTTTAATTCTTAATTAAAAATATATTATTTATTTAATAAAACTCAAATCGTTTATTCTTGTTCAATATATTTATTCCAAATTGTTTTGTATAGAAAACTGAGGAAACTATACAATTGCACTCCATAATCATAACGAACAATCATTTTATTGGGGATATAAAGGTTTGAATAAAAATATTCACATCAAAAAAAAGTGCATATCCCATCATTGCCCCGACAAAATAACAAATTAGCAATATACAAATAGAAAAGGGGAGATATATAGTGGAACGGTGAGATGGGTGACGAGAAAAATGAATAATGCTGTTATGTGAACACAAGAAAGTGGGGGTTGGCAAATATACTACTCCATATATCCATACACCATATATATTAATAATGAAGTGTAGAGTTTGGAAAATATTCTTTATATCCATATGCCATATATAATAAGAAAATTATTTTTGAGAGATGGAAATAAAAGATTGTTTGACAAGTAAAGTATTTATACAAGATTGATCTCGTACTTTTTTTTAATTCAGTAGTCTAATTCGTATGTTGTCCAATTCATCTGTTATTTGACCCACTCTTTAATTTTAATATTTAAAAAAAATGTCATTCATTTGCAACCCTAGTCCCATTTCTCTCTTGCACTCATATAGGTTACCATCACCGACCACCGTCTTCTGGCGATGAAATTTAACAAACTTATAACATTTGAATCGCCGTCTTAACGCCCCTATTCTAAGTGCAAAATTGGATTTTCGATCTACAATTCTGATCACCGTAAATCTTGAATCAGTTTTTCAAATGTGCGTGCAATAGATCCAGAGATAATAGGTCTTTTTTTTTTTTTTACCTTTCTCATCTCTCTCTTGTGTTGGACGCTTGAGATGAGAGCAGACGTTCCACCAAGCCTCCACTTTTTGTATCCGCTGATGTGCTTGTGTGGTGGCAATACATGTGCAGATGTTTGTGTGTGTGTGTGTGTGTTCATGTGTGATTAGTTACGAATATATGGTAGCATGTAATTTTATTTGATGGTTTCTTGTATGTAAATGAGAGTTTAAATTATTTAATTATATTTTCTATTAGTTCATAAAGGTATGAAGATTCTAGGGATGTGAAGTGTGCATAAGAGGGTTTTAATTCTGTAATTAATTTATTTTATTAACTCATGAGGTATGAATATGCTCGGATATGAATTGTGTTTGATATGTCTACAATAGTGAGAGTATGGGTGCGGTTGACTAGAGATTTGGGTTTGGATTTCCCGTGATATTGTAGGAAATTTTTTTTGTTATAACTTGAAAGTAAAATTGTGATTATATCAAATATATTATAAATTGTGCTTAAAGTATCACAACTTGTAAGAGCATCACTTGTATTATTATAGTTATGAATATAAGTATTATAAATTGAATTAAATGTACCACCAAATTAGTTAAAAGTATGACATATTCATTTAAAAGTATCACAAAAATATTATGATATTTTCATATTAATGTATTACAAATTACAGTTAAAGTATCACAAACTTAGTTAAAATTATCATAGTTTGAATTAAAAGTATCACAGTTTTATAAATAAATATTGTATATTTTACCAATATATGGAATATAAAAAAATTACTATAAAGTATCAAAATTTTATTTAAATATATCACAACTTTAGTTAATAGTATTACAAATTATAATTGATGTAAAAGTATCACAGAATGCAGTAAAAATATCACAACTTGAGTCAAAAGTATCACAATTTTTAGGTCTATATGTAATATATTATAGGTAATTTATCGAGTATTACAATATGCAGTAAAAGTATTCGAAAACATGTGATAATTTTACTATGTTTTGTGCGTGATCAAACTTTTGTGATACTTTTAATTATCTAAGTGTAATAGGAGTTAATGTAAGAAAAAAATATTAAATTATAGATAATGTGATAGTTTAACTATTATTTAATATTTCACAATATTTTTTTGATATTTTAATTTTTTTTAGAAATAAAATAGATGTAAGATTATATAAAATATGTTGCATTTTACTTGGTTTTCTAATACATTTAGTCGAATCTGTGATATTTTAAACTAAGTTTGTGATACTCAAATTAGGCAGAGTCTAACAATTTTTTCTGGCGACTTTTTTTTAATCTATAGAGTGAAAGGAGAGGAGATGAGAGGTAGTAATTGATCAAAATTCGGCCCTATGAATACATGTAGATTGGAGGTTAAAATTGATAATTTTGTAACTTTTGAACTCATATCTATGGTGAATGGAGTATTCGATCATAAATCCAATTATGACTACAGAACGAGGGAGAGACACTTCCAACGATATAAAATATTATTGACGATCGGTTATGGTGGTGACAGGTCGCGATCGGTGAGCAACGAGTAGCAGTGGCCGGAGTCTGGCAACGTGGGAGCACATATGTATGTGCATGTGTGGGACAGAGAAATAAAAAAAATTAATAATTTTATTTTATTTAATAAATAGATGAGTTAGAACAAGTCAAATGGATTGACATGTCAATTAATAAATTTGATAAAAATATTTTATGAATCAATCTCAAGGGAGACCTAATCTTAAATGTGAGAGGGTGATTCTTTTGTTTTTTTATTATAGTTGTCATCTATATTGTTTGTTTAAAACCAAGACGTTAAATTGGGGAAGTTTTATCATTCATATATATATATATATATATATATATATATATATATATAGGATTGGTTCAAATGAGAACTCCATCATTATATGTGAATTTAGGGACTAATTCTGGTCTTAAATTTAATATTGCACATTGCAATTATATGTACGGGTTCATTATGCTTTTTACACAGTACTGTAGTGCTAAAATCAGTCCAATTTTTTTTAATTTGATTATATATATATTTTTTTACGTTTTAAAACATGCAATATGTAACTTAAATTGTACATCTTGAGAATGTGATTAATTTGATATATATTTCTTTCAAAACGAATAAAATTTGAAAAAGTTATGGTTTGTTGAAAATTTGAGTTTCATTTCAAATTTTTGAATTTGCAGTTTATAGACATTTGTGATGCTTTTTGTATACAATCGTAGTGTTTTTTTTCTTAATCTATTGTGCTTTCTAAAGAACAATGTAGTGCTCTTTGTAAACGTTGATATATGTTCAAAATTCCATTTTTAATTAATTAATGCATTTTTTTACATTATTACCATGCTGACATGTCATGATCTCAACCATCAAGATTATCCAATGTAATGGTCAAGATGAGTCCTAGGTTCACATATTAATGGCGGGTTCTCATTTGAACCCAACCCTCTCTCTATATATATATATTATAATTAGCGGAATGTAGTCAAATGCATAATTTTAATTGAAGCATCAAATAAAGACATTTTGAGAATGAAAATATATTTCTTAAAGTAATAAGTAATATTTTATTATTAATTTGTATAAAATATACGTTTTAAGGAAAAAAAAAAAGAAATATATATTTCTTAAAGTAATAAGTAACAAAATATATTTTATACGAGGATATAATACTGCGTCAAAGATGTTTTTACCATTGGAGCTATTATTAATTTATGCTCCCAATGAAAATAAATTCAAATAATTGGGATGCATTTGGGTATCAATTTAAGCATTCATCACATTTGAAAATGATTTTTTCTTTTAAGTCAGATGAATTTGAGATGTGTAATAATCTTATAACCCATCTCATTCCACATTTTTTTTTGTATGTTTCATAAGTATTATTTTATTTCATGTTGTACGTGTTTATTTTAATAATAATAATAATAATAATAATAATAATATAGTATTGGCAGGGTGCGGTCCGTAAGTGGATAAATTTTCAGCCGCCAAAAATATCTTGTGGAGAAATGTTTTTTAATTTGTCCATAAAATCTCTTACTTAATATCCAAAAATCTCCAAAAATCTCTTGCTTGATGGGAAAAATCTTGATTGCAAAAATTCTTACATAGCGCAATTATTTTTATGTACTTTTTATTTATTAAATATATTTTTTTTAATCTTTTATTCCAAAAAATAAAAAATCTTACTTCATATAACAAATTATTTTTATTTGTTTTTAACTTAATACAACGATAAAAAATTTATTACTTGATGATTGCAAAAATGTCTTACTTCATTTTAAATTCTTACTTAATATCCGAAAATTTCCTACTTTATATTGAAAACTTATTAACTTATATTCGAAAAAGTAAGAAAATTCTTACTTAATATCGAAAAATTTATTATTTTTTAGTTAAATTTCTTATTTTATATTTTGAAAAATCTTGGCAAAAAAAAAAAATCGACTTATTTGGCGGCGATCACTAGAAAAATCACTGTCTGCGCAACGTAATAGTGATAATGGTGGTTATTATTATTATTAATATTATTGTTATTATTATTATTATTTTCTATTTCTACTATAAATTCAAAATGAAATATGTATCAAATGTTCAATCTCTACAATCGTCAAGCGAAATAAATTACGAAATAAGCTGATATCGAAATACGGCGTTGGTGTTTTGGGGTTTATTAAATAAATATTATATTTTTTATTCAAAATTGAAAAAGTATTACAGAAAAAAAAAATTTAAAAAACTAGGTCGGGACGCCACTCTGAGTGGCGTCTCACTTTTGGGAAAATTTCGGGACGCCACTCACAGTGGCGTCTCGGACTAAATTTAAAAAAAAAAGTTTTGGGGCAGAATTAAAAAAAATATGTTTGGTAATTCGTGGGGAGCACAATAAGTAGTTCATTGTTATTGTATTCATGCTCTAATTTGTATTAATGTCTGAATTTATTGAGTTATACTTCATTTTGTTTCATGTTATTGCACGTTATTCACTATTTTTACAGTTTAAGTGTACTTATCTCGCAGATGACATA
>BMAC01000286.1:519337-533789 GCA_014905375.1 Phtheirospermum japonicum | reverse complement strand
TTTATATATTGATGAGGGTGGAGTTGATAAGCAAGTACAGATTCCAGAACTATCAGCCCCCCTACGACATCACGATCACGACCTACGTAAGGACAAAAAAAAGGCGCGGTGTGGCACGGGATCACATTTGGTCTGATGTTGTTTTGATATTATGTAATTTATTTTAGTTCATGTCGACATTTTCCATTTAGTTCTTCACTTTCTCATTTCCGTTAAATAAAGTACATTATAATTTCCGTTAATCTTTTTGTTGTTATTTTTATTCTGGTTGTATTTTTAATTTTAAATAAAATTTCTTGTAATTTTTAGAACATATTATGATATGTTTATTTATTTTACCTAATCTAAAAGAATTTTAAACAAATTATAAAAACAAATAATCATTAAAATAAATAATATAGTTAAATAACCATTTTTTAAACAAATTATAAAAATAAATAATCACTAAAATAAATAATATAGTTAAATAACCATTTTTTAAACAAATTACAAAAATAAATAATCACTAAAATAAATAATATAGTTAAATAACCATTTTTTAAACAAATTATAAAAGAATTTTTAAAAATAACCTAATTTCTCATTCGGTATTTTTTTTATTTTCATTTTCGCCCCGGGACGCCACTCCGACTGGCGTCCCGCTCTCCAACTTTTTTTTTTTTCAATTTTACCCCCGGGACGCCAGTCGGAGTGGCGTCCCGCTCTCCATAATTTTTTTTTTAATTCTGCCCCGAAACTTTTTTTTTAAATTTAGTCCGAGACGCCACTGTGAGTGGCGTCCCGAAATTTTCCCAAAAGCGAGACGCCACTCAAAGTGGCGTCCCGACCTAGTTTTTTAATTTTTTTTTCTGTAATATTTATTCAATTTTGAATAAAAATATAATATTTATTTAATAAACCCGGTGTTTTGTTTATGATGAGAAAACAAGGGATCGTATTTCCACCCCGCTCCCACCCCTGGTTATGTAGCCCAGGACATTATAATATAGTAATAAAAATAAAAGTTGAAGCATTGATGGACAAAGGACAATTTGAGTGTGGGCGGTGGAATAAGAAGAGCGGTTGGCGTCGCCATGTGCATAATATTTTGTATTGACAGATTTTGAAGTGATTAATCGGACCCACATGCATGGGACAAGAGGTACCTTTTTTTTTTTTAATTTGTTCGCTTTTAAATCGTCATCACCTGGGTGCTTGATGGGGCCATAGCTTCCCAAAAAATTTAATATGCAGCCTCCCAAATTAACAATATATGTTTTCCCTATTAAACAAGAATCGATTCTCGCTATTTTATTAAATTATTTTTGTTTTGCATCACCACTAATACGAATCTTTTTTGACCTCAATCGATGGATGAGATTATATAGGATTTATTATGAGAAAATTTCATTTTTAATACATTATGTTGGCCACTTTGCAGAAAAAGTACGTGATATTGGCCATCATCAAACTACATACATTAAGTTGACAAATTCATCAAATTTGGTACAAAAAAAGCCCAATCGGGCTTTGATTTTTACGTGGCATGACCGAATCATTTCTTATCATTTTTATTTAAATCAAATTGAGAAATTAAACAAACTTACCCTAACTGCCCTTTTTATTTTCTTTATTCTTTTTTATTTTTCCTCCAATTCATCCCCATCTCTCTCTCTCTGCGCCACCGTAGTTATGGATATCCGTCGGAGGCCCCCCAAACCTTCACACACCAGACAACCTCCACCCACCTTTGTCATCGACCACCAATCCTCCTCCCCTAAGGCCTCCGATGCCCTCCCGCTACCTCTATTCCGAATCAAAAATTAACTTATTCAACCCCTCCTCTGCAACGTACACCACACCGGCGAACATAGTACAAGCGAGTCCCGGCGGAAAATGACACGAGATGTGGGAACAGGTAGCGGCGAGGAATTTGTCCCGGTGGTTGCAGAGCGACGCATCTCGCGGCTGAGTTCTGGTCGGCGGCTCTGGCGAATTTGCGAGCAAGTTTAGGTTGGGTTCGTGGGTTTGGGACTGGCGATCAATTGACAGTGACGGGTTGACAACTCGGCGGTGATTCATGGTTGTTGACAAGTTCTGCCGGGATCTGGACCTCGGATTCGGTTCATCGGGTTACGGATCACAGATTATCAATCAGTCCAGTTTCTGGCTCGGGTTTTGGTTTGCGGCGACACATGGTTCTTGGTTTTAGAACCCAGGTATGTTTGGGTTTCGCTAAAGGCGGAAATTCACCAACAACTGGATTAGGTTGGACTTTGATTTATGTCACGGACGATTCGGTCTGACTGGACCATGATGTTCGGGCTTTCTCGTTTTGGCAGCATAAATCTAGATTTCTGACGAAGGGCTGAAACACGGCGGTGGCTTATTTTGGGTTTAAGTGATTTGTTGGGTTTCAAATCTTTGGTACTAACGAGGTAGGACTAATTTTCGTATTGTGTTGGATGCGTAAGGAAGATGATGAAGATAATGCAAAAGAAAGGTWTGTGATTTATGAGAAGCAAACTTGTGTAAATGTRAGTCGAATGTAATTTAGGATCCTAATTGCTTATTTTGTGTTATTGTGATTGTGATTAGAATTGGGATCTCAATTGCGTTTTGAATCTAAAGGCTGATTACAAGAAGCAAAGGACTTGTATAGAATGAATTTGGATAAAGAGTACAATCATATTCTGAGGTGTCTTTAAATGCTAATGAGGCTGAAGATGCATTTAAATAACAAAGAATAAAGAAAATGGAAAGGGTATTTAGGGTAAGTTTGTTTAATTTCTCAATTTAATTTAAATCAAGAATGATAAGAAATGATTCAGTCATGCCACGTAAGTATCAAAGCCCGATCGGGCTTTTTTTGTACGAAATTTGATGAATTTGCCAACTTAATGTATGTAGTTTGATGATGGCCAACATCACGTACCTTTTTCTGGAAAAGTGCCAACATAATGTACCAAAAATGAAATTTTCCCGATTCATTATTATTCACAAGTTGATTACTAACATCGAGTTTATTCAAAAAATAGTTATAAATCTTTTTTGACCTCAATCGATGGATGAAATTATATAGAATTCATTATTATTGACAAGTTGATTATTAACATCGAATTTATTCAAAAACTAGTTATATATAAATCACTTATTTATGTGTTGAGCTAATTCAATTTGATCGGTATTTTTATTTCTTGTAAGGAATATAATTAAATAAAACGAAAAGTCAATGAGAATGAGATCGTTAAAAGAGAGAGCGGAGACCAGACCCATTTATTTTCACATGCAAGGAAAATCTCAAATTATATATATATATATATATATATATATATATATATATATATATATATATATTATATATATATAAAATATGGGTGAGGCTACATGGAGGGACCGCTTTAGGGAATTGTTCAGGAAACTCCAGTAAATTGATATATATATATATATATATATATATATATATATATATATATATATATATTAAGAAATGACTACGATGTCGTGAAAGTACCATGTCTCCAACCTCTTATATTACATTCATTGATTTATTATTATTCATAATTAATTTTTGATTTAATAGTTTTGATTAAGTGAGAAATGATACATTTACGACACTATAGAAATCCCCTATATTTTATATATCTCACAAAATATATATTTATTATATATGTTACTAAAGAAAAAATCAGGTGCATGGTATAATATGTTCATCCGTACCATGAATTGCATATATACCTCAAGTATCACTTAGACTACCGTCGACCGACAAATAATTTTGAATTATGATTGGGTGACTATACCAAAGAAAACTTAAAATAAATGACAAATTGATGTATCTACAAATGAAATGTGTAATAAATGATTATTCGTCAATTAGAGAGGATGATTCATGATATTCCAATACATTAATGGGCATAACACATATAAATGTTATTTACATATATAACATCTACCTGGTAATATATTAAACCATCGAAAGAGGAAAGAGGAAAAAGGAAAAATGAAACGAGACAATATCTATGTATCACAACTCACAAACATCCTCAAAATAAAAGATTTCTTGTCTATACTAGGACTTGAGCAAGTAATAATATTCGTGACGTCTTGCTGACATAGACATCTTGTAAACAAACCCGACGTATATTCTGTTAGAAAAATTACAAATAGCACAATTGGGAATGTAATATATCACTCAAACTGCAAAAATAAAACAGAAATAAATAGTTAAGTCGAGTCGAGTTTATAACTCTGTCCGCAAGACGAAATAACTTCGGTAGTGCTTTTTGGTTTTGGCTATTCGTTTTCAAATATGAAACGACTTCGTCTCTAATATTGCATCACCATAAATACTAGATCTCCGGCGAACTGGATGAATATGGTCTGAGCTAAGTAAAGAAAATAAAACAGAAAACAATATGCAGTGTTATTGTGTGTTCTTCGTTTTTCCAGGTGCTTCAGGTGCGGAATGAACTGGAGCCTCTCACCCCTTTACAGGGGTTCCAGCGGGAGGTAATAGCCTGCTTAATGACGTCCTTAAAGGCGTCATTAAGTCATTCAAACAGGCAGTCATCTGCCAGCATGAACCTGGACGGGTTCAGCGCGCACATGCATTGCATGTTTGAAATCGTGCGTTATGGTAACGTCTCAACGGTCAGGAGTTGATTTGAAATTAAGCCAGGGATGAACCAGAACCAGGACCCCACACGGACCACCTCAATCGGACCAACTAATTCGAACCAATTGCCCAAGATTCAAGTCCAAGTCCCAGTCCCAGGCCCAGAGCCCAGATCCGAGGTCCGAGGTTCGGGTCCGGGCTCGGGCTCAGATCCGCTCGGCTCCGCCGAAGGCAGACGGGCGAACCCAAGTCCAGGAGCCCGCGTAAGCTTTGTTCACACAAAAACCCACAATACCCGCTGGCCCACTTGATGTTTACTAATGAAAAGAAATCATTATTAAACTCCCTTCCACATTGATTAACTTTCAGCGTGGGATACACAAAAATACACTTAAGCAACCGTTCAACTTTCAAACATCATTTCTCACTCACCAATAATTGGATTTGAAAAACTCAAAGTGCTACGATAACCTACACGACACGTAAATCGAGTCTATACAATTCGTTAACACGAATTTTGGCTGTACCATTAAATTGAATAAATAAAATTTACAACAATCCCCCACATGAGTGATAAACTCCAAAAACGAAAAGTATGAATGCAAATACATAGTTCAGTCCTTAAGAGACAATAGAGAATAGGGATAGGTGGCTTATGGCCTTGAATCTTCCTTAGTCAATACTACCGAGCATATCGGTGGATTAGTGAACATATTTCTTAAACTATTCCCCTTTGTGTATACTAGACAATAGTACCAAACCACTAAGGTCTCAAAAATTCTTTCGTTCTCACATTTTTATCCGTTTCTGGCCATGGACAACTTTTTTGGATTCATAAGCATACAATAGAAGCGGCCCTCACTTCTCGCTTACATAGGTGATTCTTAAAACCAGCATTCTGTCATATTCAAGTCAAAGATCTGGACAAGAATCATTAAAAATCAGAGATTTATCCTCACCACGTGACAGATTATAAACTCTACTTTTATCGTTATAGGGTCGTAGAGTTTTACTTACCCAAACTTTTGTGGTTTAGTTTTCCCATTGAACCAAGTTTGTGGGATCTCCACTCATCATGGTTGGGTTTCCACTACAATCATCTTTAAGATGTGGATTTCACTCCCATTCCTTCAAGCAACTTATACATCTGATCTCGAGCTATGTTCTTAGTGAATGGATCCGCTAGATTATCTATCGACCTTACGTAGTCAATTGAGATAATCCCACTCGATAGCAGATGTCTTACGGTGTTATGTCTCCGACGAATATGTCGAGATCTACCGTTATACAAACCACTTCTTGCCCTTCCAATAGCAGCTTGACTATCGCAGTGAAGCATAACCGGTGGGATGGGTTTCTCCCTACATGGAATATCTTTCAAAAAGTTACGAAGCCATTCTGCTTTTTCTCCTGCTTTGTCCAAAGCGATAAACTCAGATTCCATGGTGGATCGGGCTATACATGTCTGTTTAGTAGATCTCCAAGAAAGAGCTCCTCCCCCTATTACAAACACATATCCACTAGTTGACAAAGAGTCCTTTGTGTCGGATATCCAGTTTTCATCACAGTAACCTTCAAGTACCCTGGGGTATCTACCATAATGTAACCCAAAGTTCAGAGTATACTTTAAGTATCTCGAAACTCTCATAAGCGCTTTTCAGTGTTCTCTACTTGGATTGCTTGTATATCGACCCAGTTTGTTTACCGAGCAAGCTAGATCAGGTCTTGTACAGTTAGAGATGTACATCAAACATCCAATGATCCTAGCATAGTCCTTCTGAGAAAAAGGGTCACCTCTGTTCTTACTCAAGTGAACGTCGAGTTCCATAGGTGTCTTTGCTGGAAGACTATCGTGTGCATTGAGTTTCTTGATCACTTTATCAATGTAATGAGATTGTGATCCAAGAATAGTGTTAGCAACTCCCAGATCCTTCATGTCGAGATTCCTTTTTAGCATGAGTTTTGTCTCGTTAACCACTTGTAGGTTGCTACCCATGATTAACATATCATCTTCATAAAGACATACTTATAACTAATTTGTCATTAGTACTCTTAATGTAGAGACACTTATCGCACTCGTTTATCTTGAAACTATTTGACATCATCACTTCGTCAAATTTCAAGTGCCATTGTAAAGGTGCTTGTTTCAAGCCATACAAAGACTTAACAAGTTTGCACACCTTTATTTCTTGTCCAGGTTTTACAAAACCTTAAGGTTGTTCCATATAGATTTCCTCTTCTAAATCGCCATTTAGAAAAGCTGTTTTAACATCCATTTGGTGAATCTCAAGATTGTGTAAAGCAGAAATCGCTAGAAGCACCCGGATAGAGGTAATTCTCGTCATAGGAGAGTATGTACCAAAGAAATCATATCCCTCCTTCTAGATAAATACTTTCACAACCATACGAGCTTTATACTTGTCGATTGATCCATCAGCTCTGAACTTTCATTTCAGAATCCATTTATTCCCTAAAGGTTTAAAACCTTCAGGTAAATCAGTCAGAATCCACGTATGGTTCTGCATGATCGAATCGATCTCGCTCTGTATAGCTTCCTTCCAAAACGAACTATCAGTCCGTGAGAAAGCTTCTTTCAAAGAGTTTGGTTCTTCATCCAACATGAAAATCACATAATCGGGACCGAAGTCCTTTGCAACTTTAGCTCGAGTGCTTCTTCTAGGAGTTAGAGCTTCAAGTTCTGAACCAGGTCATTTGTTAGAATTAGGTTCAACCCCCACAAGTTCTTGACTTGTAGTTCCTTCAGCATTACCAGTGTTTGAACTGGAAGCAGCTTTATCCTTACAAGGATAGATATCTTCAAAGAATAACGCATTCCTTGACTCAATGGTAGTTTCGACATTCATGTCCGGAACATCTGACCTATGAATTATAAATCGATAGGCGCTACTATTCAGTGCATAACCAATAAAAATACAATCAACCGTTTTAGGTCCGATTGTCACCTACTTTGGTAGAGGCACTTCTACCTTCGCTAAACACCCCCACACTTTGAGGTATTTGTAAGAAGGTTTCCTTCCTTTCCACAACTCATAGGGAGTTTTGTCCCTTCCTTTAAGTGGAATTTTATTGAGGATATAGTTAGCCGTTAAAACAACTTCCCCCCAGAACTAATCAACAACGCATTCATCATCTCTTTCAAAGTACGATTCTTGCGTTCTGCAACTCCGTTCGATGGAGGTGCATACGGAGCTGTAGTTTGATGAATTATGCCACTTTCGTTGCACAACTCCTCAAACGGAGCTACGTATTCCCCTCCTCAATCGCTTCGAATAGATTTGATTTTGCAGTTAGGTTGATTTTCGGCTTCATTTTTGAAGTTCTTGAAAGCTTCAATAGCCTGATCTTTTCCTCTTAAAAGGTATAGGTAACAATACCTTGTGTAATCGTCAATAAAAGTAATGAAATACTTTTTACCACCTCTTGTTTTCACAAACTTCAAATCACATACATCCATGTGAATTAATTCTAGAGGTGTCGTGCTCATTTCTACCGATTTAAACGGTAACCTTGTCATTTTTGCTTCTACACAAATTTCACACATACTTTTATTAACAAATTCATTTACCTTAAGTAAATTGAGATTTGACAAACATTTTATTGCATTTAGATTAACGTGGCCTAATCTACAATGCCATAAACTAGAGCACTCAGTGAAGTAAGAGGAATCAGAAGTAATTTTATTAATGATAGGTTTTGGGCGTATAACCATTACACTGAGTTTGAACAGTCCATCTGTAAGGTAACCCTTTCCTAGAGGTGTTCCACACTTTAACAAAACAAACTTATTAGCCTCAAATACAAGTTTAAAACCACGACTAACTAGTATTGAACCAGAGACTAAATTCTTCCGGATGTCCGGAACGTGCAACACCTCATTCAGAGTGATCTCCTTTCTAGAAGTCATTTTGAGGACAACTGAGCCAACACCTGCAACCGGCGAAGACGCTTGGTTTCCCACGTTCAACTTCCTTCCCTCACAGGGATGGTATTTCGAGAACAAGCTCCGGTCTGCACACACATGGGAATTTGCAGCAGTATCGATGAACCATTGACCACGGTTCTCGACCATGTTAGCTTCCTCAGTGATAACCGCAATGAGATCATCACTGGTCAGCTCTCTCTCGGCTAAGTGAGCACTTGGCTTGCCCTTCTTTTTCTTTGGCTTGTGACAGTCCTTAGACCTGTGTCCAAATCTACCACAATTGAAGGACTGAAGAAGGAGCTTTCTTCTTTTCATCTCCAGGATGCGGCCTCTTCTTCGAGTTGTCTCCTCGTTCGAGTAGGTTAACCCGAGGTTCAAACAAAATTTTTGAATTCTGGTACTGAACTCGAACTTCAGACTCAATTCGTACCTTCCGGATAACATCTTCAAGAGACATCGCCTTTCGTTTGTGCTTGAGGTACGTCTTGAAGTCTTTCCAGTTTGGTGGAAGCTTATCAATCATGGCAGCAGCCGTGAAAGAATCTGGAAGAACCATCCCCTCGGCGTGGACGTCATTCACCAGCATTTGGAACTTCTGTACTTGTTCCATAACCGGGCGAGAATCAACCATCTTGTAGTCCATGAAGTTTGTGATTACAAAGTTCCTAGTTCCAGCCTCGTCGGAACTGTATTTCTTCTCAAGTGACTCCCAGATCTTCTTGGAGGTCTTTACGTCCGAGTACACGTTACTCAGGCTATCTTCTAGGCTACTTAAGAAAAAGCCTTTGCACAGATAGTCGCCGTTGTGCCAGTTATTGTAGGAGGCACGAACATTGAAGTTGGTCTCGGACTCGTCCGGAGAGGGTGGTTCATTTTCCTTCACGAAGTTAGCGAAGCCAAGCATTGGAAGGTAGAACAACATCTTTTGTTGCCACCTCTTGAAGCCTTCACCAGTGAATTTTAGAGGCTTCTCCGTGGCGGGCATGATCCGTGAGGAGTGCACCAGAGCGATCATAGTTGGAGCAAAGGTTCCCATCATACCCGTTGAATGGGTAATAGAAGAGTACGTCGGCGGAGCCGTTGCGAACATGCTTGGAACCGAGGTTCCCATCATTACAGTCGAAGATGACACATTTTCGACTGAAGTCCCCATTCTATAAGGGAATGAACCAGCAGCCGAAGCTGTGCCTGAGAACATGCTCAGAACCATAGTTCCCGTCATCCCAGTAGAATAGCTCACAGCCGAAACTGACCCAATTTGGACCGAAGTCCCCATACCATAAGAGAACGATCAAGTAGCCGAAGCTGTGCCCGAGTTTGGGTTGGTTGCTGAGAAGCGCCTCGATAGTGTCTCCAAGAGGGTGTCGATTGTCCCTTGGTTGAAGAGGAAGTCAGCATGACTCATGGTCGTGTTTGGCATAGAGGCGCCAATCGTCGTGGTGTTCGTGACTATAGGGGCAGTGGTCGTCGTCGAAATGGTGGAGGAAATGGCAGGAGCGGTCGAACTGATCGAGGAAATAGGGATATTACAAATTACAATAATTACTATTTCATCTTGCGAGTCTTAGTTGCTGACAGGAGGACCTCCTCATTTTATCCTTAAGGCTTTTATGATCAAGTTTCATTTTGTATTTTTCCTGATAACCCGTGGGTTGTGGTCCCTTGTATTTTCTTTGAATAATTCCAAGATTTTTTTTCCCGATGCTTTTTGTATTCCTTTTCTCATGTCTATGACTAAATTAGTGTTGTTTTTACAAGGAATGTCTTACCGTTAAATTTCTGAGATTTTGCCTCTGACTAATCAGGCCAGGCATTTTTGGGAATGTTTGTTCCTTGGAAATTTTCTAGGGCTCCTGCCTTTTACTGACAACCTGGTCAGGGCTTTAAGAATATCCATCCCTTGGCGAATCGGGCCAATCTTTGGGGCTCATGCCCTTAACTGATAATCAGGTGGGGTCTGTTAGAATAAGGTGACCAACAAGCCAACTTGTGGCTGTGGTCTGACCATTCTCTTGTAATACAATTGGTTTTTTTATTCGTAATAATATCTTTTATACTTATTGGCATTCCATATCTTTTATCCCATGCTTGTTGCATAGGTATGGTCCTGATGAAGTTACTTTATTACGGTGGATTATTGGCATTCCATATCTTTTATCCCATGCTTGTTGCATAGGTATGGTCCTGATGAAGTTACTTTATTACGGTGGATTGGTCTAGCAGAACCGTGAGATAATCCAGCACGTAATGTAACTCGTCGAACTTGTTCCTAGTCAAAGGGTTACGCCATAATGAGGATACAGGCCTTTCCCATTAAGACTAGTACTTAGTGTATGTGGACCGCATCTCATCGGTCACGGTGTCTGGACATCGACATACATAAGTAGGTGCTCATAAGATGAGTTCACTGAACTCCCTCACCTAGAAATCTCTAAGTGGTTCCCACTCATCGAGTAGATGATTTCTATGGTATAGCGTACAACATTAATCCTTAAGACCCAGACCTCACCGTGACTTCACTAGAGGACAGGCTATGTTGTGACCTGTCTCTGTGTCTCTTTGGAGGCCAATCAAAAGGGGCAACGTTCACATAGTCGGGAATCTAGTGGGAAGTCTGTGCATGGTAGTAGGGGATTCGGACGCATGATAAGTCATGGATGTCCTGTGTGTTCTGATGGTTGATAAATCCTCGGAGTCTCTGGCCAGAGCTGATAGTGGGGTGTTTGGAGAAATGTGTTTCTCTAAGTCACACACGAACGAATTATCTTGAACCTAGAACGTACACACAGTTATTGAACTAGAAAGAGGTCTCGATGAACCAATACCTCTTGTTCAATCGGACATAGATCGCGAAGGGATCGTACTGTACATTTAAGCTATATCACAAGGTTCTTGCAGGCACTTCATTTGTATCTAGGGAATTATGATGCGTAGTTGCTAGGCGCCTCTCATAATTCGTTGGGTTCTGGTTTGACCAGTGATTAAGTAAAATGAGTTTTATTTAATCAGGTACTCTAAGGGACGAGTTCATATAAGAACAATATGTTGTTCGAATCACAATGTGTTGTGAACCCACGGCTAGCTTACACCTGAACCATTGAGGTCACACCACGTGTTTCCTGATTATTGAAAACGATAGCTAGAAATTAATTGTTAATTTTAGCATAGTTAGATGTCAATATGATTGAATCTAAGGCAATTGTAGAATAAAAATACGAGAAAATTATTTTGGACGCGAAAATATAATTGTTATATTTTTTCGGAATTGTCGTTTGCGAGAAATGATTTAATTCCAATGGGCTATTTGTTTTAAAATTGGGTCGGCCCAATAAGCCCCTTCAGAGTTATTGGGCCGGTACTTCTTAAGACTTAGTTTTGTTTTTAATTGGGCTTGATCTTTAATTAAAAAAAAAAAATTAGAAAAGGAGCAAAGGGCTTTTAAAACAGAGACGGGAAAACCAATTTTAAAAAAACACACCAACACCAAAAAACAAAACAGATGAGAGTGGAGACGAAAACTCTAGCCCTACAGCCGTCCACCTTCGGCCGCCGCCGGCCGCCGCCATGCCGAATCGTTCGGTCCTCGTTGTCGTTTTCAATCCCTCGTCGGATCTAGTGCTCCGTCGTAAGGACGTCGGGGAAATACGGTGTGTGACACCAATTAGCCGGATCAACGTCGCCATTTCGAAGRCGCCGGACCGCCACCTCGTAGCTTCCGATAGCGACGCTGCCTTTCCACGCACGGTTGCTGCCGAGAAAGGTTGCCCTGTAACGACGGCTGTCACGACCGATAGTAACAGCCCCGTCGTCTCCGCCGTGAGCAACACCACGCCGACGACCCACCGCTACTGTGCCATCTCGACTCGCGCCGCTGCTGTGACGCCACAAGCAGAGTGCTGCTGCTCCGCGCCGGAAGTCCTGCCGTCGTCTCTCCGGAAGCTCCACGCCGAAGCCATCTTTCCGTCGCTGTTTCCGTGAGGTATGATGTGTGTGTTGTGTAATCTTGAATATATATATATATATATGTAGTATATATATATGTGTGCAGGTTGGTTATAATATAAATGTGTTGAATATATATATGATTATTATGATATGCATGCTATATGCAGTTTGTGTAATATGTATATGATGCTGAATACATATATTAATATATGTGTGAGTTTGTGACATGTACTACATGCTAATGTATTATGTATATATATAAATATGATGTTTGTGTGCATGTGATGTTGATTACATGTATGATATATAAAGTCAATGATATACATGCAGTGTATATAATTATTATATATATATGTGTTTATGAAATATGTATATATAATATATAATTAAATATATGATTAATATATTAATAAATATATAATTGTTATATATAAGTTTAATATATTAATATATATATATATATATATATTATATATATATATATATAATTTATAGAAACGTATCATGCTCGTTCGATTTTGAGAAAATCAAATTATTTCTATTTATTAAAAGCAATTAAATATTATTTGAATTAATTGATTGTAAAATTGGACCGTCGTCGATTGAATTCGATTCAATTATTTAAAAATTTTTGTTTTCCGCTGCGCGACGGTACCATCAAATCCTAACAATGGTATCAGAGCCAGGTTTTAAATCAATTAATTGCTTATGTGTTTTTGATTTCGAGAGCATGTTGAATTTGTTGAYTTGTTGATTTGGATATTATCTTGTATTGGGAATTTCTTATAGCTGAATAATCGGTTGGCCTTAGAATTTCACGGGAAATCACGTGTCAGATTGTCCGACAGTATTACGTGTCAGACTGTTTGGTAGTCTTATCCTAAAACTTAATTATTCTCGAGTCTCTATAAGAAAATTTAGTTGATCCATAATTTAATGAAATTAAAATCAACTAGAGCCCAATAAGATAATCGATTTTTCAAATCAATTTGAATTCGATAAATAGGTGCTGGATCAATTTATTAATTTAAATTGTTAAATTAATTTGAAATTAATAGAACACCAACTGAATCGTTTTTAGTTTATCGTTCATATGATGAATGGATGAAACTAAGTTCGATGATGATCCTAAATTGTAAAGAATCAACAATTGATCATAACTTAATTTCGGATGAGATATAAAATTAAAATCTCTCATTCTTAAAGGTTAAGAATTAAAATCAGGCTATAAAGAAAAATCGAATCGTCGTTCTTTTTTCTTTCCTTCTACCAACGGTTAGATTATGTGATAGCCTCTTATGGCAGTGCAGTATGCCGTGTTAGCGGGGAGTGCTGTCATGAGAAAAGCTGTAATCTAATTGACATTAGATGGAGGTTTGTATGGGAGATTCTATTGGTTTGACGTGATTGGTCAGATTAACTGGGGATTGCGTTAACCTGATAGAGTTAAGCTTATACGTCTCACATTGGTAGGTRAGACCTGACACACGAAGATTTTGATATTCGCTGGATTAACCTAGGTCATTATCAAGTGTGAGGAAATCTATCTTTAGGGTTACATTTTGATGTGATTGAAATTGTTTCTACCTTTGAACAAACATGGCTGGTCAGATTAACTGGGGATCGTGTTTGTGTCATTGGACCTAAAGCCCATTAAAGAAAAACATGTTTTCTCGTATTCTGCTAGAGGGTGGTGGAATTCGAATAAATTAGTGGGAGAACAATTAATATGTAAAAGTACAAACTGTAAATTGTATTGATTATTTCGAATAAAAACTCTAATCATTGTCTTTCTCTAATTCCTCAGCAATTATGTCTAAGAATCCTCTTGCCTCGATCCTTGACCAAAATAAACTCACTGGCCCAAACTTTCTGGATTGGATCCGGAATTTGAAATTGGTGCTCACTGTTGATGAGCGTCTCTATGTGCTAACTGAGAGACCCCCTTCTGAACCCCTCCCTGATGA